>VXAL01005839.1:266232-279340 GCA_013399475.1 Chauna torquata
CAAGTATTTTTAAAAGTTTTTTTTCTATACTAAAGGTTTGGGTTGTTTTTTTTTTTTTTTTTTTTACCAATTTTTCTTCAATTACATTGTCTTAAAACTAGAATATTCTGATCTTGCATATGCTGGAGTTTGAAACTGAAAAGTAAGCTACAAAGAATTTATTACTTAATTATGTAGTTACACTAGTAGCTCTGATGTAAAAAAATGAAAGCAGGGGAAAAAACAACTTTATTCAGTATTACAGAGATGCTGTCAAACACCTGACTTCCCATTTTCATTCAGACACTGTTCAGAAACTTGTTGTGACTATTTGTATGAGGGAACTTTGCACACTGATTCAATAGCAAGTACATACTTAACAGTCTTATATTTGGAAATAGCCAATTACTTTATAATCAAATCCTAATTCTTCAACTGCTTAGAATGCGTTGATTTTAATCATATTGGTTATATTTATCATTCTCTCAGCAGGAAAGTTCTCCCTGAATAAACAGACCTTGACATATTCAAGAAAGCTGTTACACATTTGATTTGACGTTCAGCCTAGGAGAACAATTTCAAGTCTTTACATGTAGAAAGTACTATGAATTGATTTCGAAAGCACAGACTACCAACAAATTAAGTATATTTAAATAAGTACCTTTTCAAATAATAAACTGTAGCTTCTAATAACTTAATTACACATCTGGCATGGCAGAAATTTACATCTTTAAAAACAGTGTTTGCCTTATCATTTCCTTGTATTTTCTTAAAGGTCTTGACAATTAAACTTTGCGGTTGTTCCTTTTTTCTACCTGTTGAAGAGGGATCAGATTCCAATGCTAGTTTCTTGACACCAGAAAGTATAGCTACATCCAGCACAAACACAGAATGGTTGAGGTTGGAAGGGACCTCTGGAGATCATTTGGTCCAACTCTCTTGCTCAAGCAGGGCCCCCTACAGCAGGTTGCCCAGGACCATGTCCAGATGTTTTCTGAATATCTCCAAGGTGGGAGATAGAAACTTAGAAAACAGCTCTCAGCCACTAACAAAACCAGACAGGAAAGGAAAAATGCGTATTGAGAACAATAATCTATAGTCTAAAAGCACATTGAAAAGTATGCAATACTTTAGCTTATCTGGGATGGGAGAACTGTATGAGGAGTAAGATACAAGGCCACCAGTGGAAAAGAGTGTATACAAGTCCTTTATTGCACTATGTTATTCATGATTCTCAAATATGAAAAAATCACAATTCCCTCCACTAAGGGGTTTCTGAAACTCACTGAACTAAGTGAAATAAAGACAGCTGAAAGCAACTGAATCTGTCAAGCCTAACAACTTTACAAGTGCCAGTACACTAAGCCTTGATTTCTTCATACAATCAGAAAAGTTTCATGGCTACTGAACATATTTTGGTCTTTGCAATAACCTAGCTCTTCAAATGTTGTTTTCTTCTGAAATTGCTATAACCCACCTAAAATTCATTAATACACATTTTTGCATCGACACAAGTCAGAGATTGCTAAACTACAGAACTGACTCCATCAGTGAAATAAAAATCACATCAAGATGGTAATATGAAACACAGGAGGTTCCGGCTCAACATGAGGGGGCACTTCTTTACTGTGAGGGTGACAGAGCACTGGAACAGGTAGCCCAGAGAGGTTGTGGAGTCTCCTTCTCTGGAGATATTCAAAGCCCGCCTGGATGCCATCCTGCGCAACGTGCTCTAGGTGATCCTGCTCGGCAGGGGGGTTGGACTAGATGATCTTCAGAGGTCCCTTCCAACCCTGCCCATTCTGTGATTCTGTGAAGTCATCAGTTCTTGATTCTGCTTTTGCACAAGTGTCCGACAGGACAGTATGAGCCCCCCAAAGTACAAAGCACACAATGAAAGCAGAAACCCTGAGAACACAAGCACACAATGACTTCAGATGGCCCAGTGTATAAATACGATTTGAATAGTCTGTTACTGATGCAGCCTTTACAGCTGGCTAAAACTAGTCTTTGATTACAAAAAACAAGACAAAGATCATGTGTATAATATTCCATAGATGGTGAAAACTGAGGAGATAACAAGAAAATATAAAAAGATCATTGCTTTTAAAAGAATGAGAACAAAGAAAGGACAGAACAAACTGCTCCAACATTGCCTTCCCCACATCAGTATACCAGACCAGATCAGCCTCACTAGTTAGCCATCCATGCACTCCTACACCTTCAGTGGAAAAAAAACAGCATTTTTTGGTTTGCTTTTCACCATATTTTCCTAATGCAATTCAATAATCTTACATAAGACATTTTATTTTGCTATCTAACTGGGTGAAAGAACAGTATGCGTACGTGAGCACATTTTCTTCTCTAGCCTTCCAATACATCAAAGACTGATAACCACAGCACTGAGTGTGAGTAAACTCAGGGACAAGAAGAGATTGAGCACAATACGTGGTGTTTTCTGTATAGGGATATTATTTTACCTGATCGTGTACGTGAATGATAGCCCATGAGACTGAGCAGCATTGTACATTTGCATTGGCATTTATGCTTTGTTCAGATCCTTGCTAAATCTAAGAATAATGTAATAATGTTCCACAGTTTCCAGAATCTAGCCTTTAAGAATGAAGTTTTGACTCAGTCCTTTCACTCAAAGAACTAAAGTATACTTTCAAATCTAGTTTGTTAAATACAGTCTTTGACTGTATGTGCCTTTTTTTTTCTTTTTTTTTAAACTCTCAGTAGCAGAACTGACAAGTTCCCCCCTGCCTTCCTGATTTTTTTTTTCCTGTAAGCACTTTTTTTAGTTATGTTGTTTAAAATGCAATGTTGGCAATGAGATATTGCTAGAGGCTTTGGACTGATGCCTTCTGAAGCTACCACTTTCCCCAACTTTTACTAGCAATAAAGAATTTGTTTCTAGAAACATGTAATTTTAATTACAAAATTACCCCAAAAACATAAATGGAATCTAATTGGTTACAAAGTAATATTTTCACATAATCAAGGGATTGTTTGGGGGATTTAAGACATAATTTATTAGTTCTGGATAGGTTGCACATTTTAATTCCTACAGGCAAATAACAAACCGATTAGTAAGTGTAATAAAGCAATTTATTTGTCTGACAATTGGCAGCTAGAAGTGCAATAATTTACTTGATCAATTGCCATTTTAAAGAACATTAAAGCTTCTCATAATTATGTTATCTATATGGTATGCAGACGAACAACAATACAGCATTATCCCTATTACATTAGTGATTTAATATGATGTTTCTGCCAGGTTTTGTACCCTTCTACATAATGCAAAAGGAAGTAATTACTTTTTGTACTGAAAGATTGAAGAATTGACCCTCTTCTAGACATGCAAAGAATTTGACTATAGGAAAAACTAAAGATGATAGCTTCTCTTATCTTTCTGATATTCAAAACCATGCATGGCAGTTTTGAGAAAGAGTCTTAGCTTTCCAGTCATTTAGTTCTTCAAAATTCTGTAGTTGTCAAGTGAAGACAAACACCTTACTCTCTAGTGGGAAGCTTTGCCAGTTTGTTACTTAAGATGAAGTTTTCCTCATGCCCCCTAATTCAATCACTCTGTTGGGAAACATCAGCAGCTAACAGATTTTGGAGTCCAGTTCTCTGATGGCATACCTTCACTGAATTCAGTCGCCCTAAGCCAACACCGGAAGCCATGGCAGAGCCAATAAATACCACGCACGTTTCAAAGAGGCATTATACAATGGAAAAGAAGACCATGACAAATGTATAAGACCATCTTTATAAGATCAAATGATACTTCAGTGATCTAGGTGAGGAAATACTTACCAGTCAGAAGTTCAGATGAACTAAAGTACATTGCCTTGAGAAGGGCAATGGAGGTTGCCTTGGTTCCCTATTGTTTTACTGAAAATGTCTTATACCCAATTAAAAAGAAAAAACAGGAAAAAAAATATTACATTAAAATCACAGGAGGTTCAAGAAAAAGTGAACAATTATGTTTTTATGGCTCCCACTAAAAACAAAAAACACAAAGCTGAATGAGATACAAAATACCATACATACATAAAGACCCTAAACACATAAACATTCAGAAAATAGTTATTCTCATTTCAGCTCAACATCAGTAAAATTAACCCCATTCTTTTACTACTCTCAAAGAATCTCATTTAAAAAAGATTTACAAAGAGGATCCATTTTAAAGTCTTTGGCAGAGAATTAATTCTGGAAAGATATTTTGAGCTAAATGAGAAAGGTCAAAAACCTTGTTAAGATTCTAACAGAATTAAAGTTTTAATGACTGGAAACTTATGTTCTGTATCACTGAAAACTATAATGCAGAGTTTCGATTTTATTACCATTTCTAACGAAGCCAACTTACAAAAGTACAGACCAATTGGTAACAAGCTCAATATGTTTAGATTTCTAACAACTTTCTGAGAGACCTTACATAATTTAATTTTCATAATAAATATTTTAACAAGTGGTACATTCCCCTTTTACACTATGAGCTTCCAAAAAAACTTTACTGTCAAAGTTGCAAATCATCTGTCAACCAGCTTATCTTTTACCTCATTTCCTGAAAGAGACAAGCAGGGGTAGATTTTCCTACCTTTCTAATACCCAAACAATCCTGCTGTTAATGACTTCTACCTCAAATTATCTCCTTGAAGTAGGGAAGCATTCTACTATGTTATTAATGGGGAACTGAAGTACAAGGTAAAGATAACAAATTGTACTAACAATCCTGTGGCTAAGTCCTGATTTCTTTCATCTATATTATTCTAATCAGCCAGTTTCTCCACCAGCTCCTCTTGTTGGTAGTGCCTTTCACAACTTTACCATTCTACTTGCATAACAACTTCTACCAACTCCTCTTCACATATCACTTACTTTCTCAGAAATCTTTTTGTTTCCCATGAATATTCCCAAGAAAGTACACAGTCCTCAAATGCAGTGATGACCAGGAAAATCCGCAATCTACAGCTGGAGGCTGCCCACTTCCCCTTTTTCCCAGCAGTTTGCAATGCCTACGGATTCTAGAAAAATCTAGCATTAACACAGGGATAGTCTTGCCACTTACTTATTAAGGATTTAGCAAAAACATTTGTGAGTCAACTAATGAAATACTCTCTTCTTTGGATTAGTAACCACTAACTGAACTACTCTAGCATTAGGTGAGAATTCTGCATGGAAAAGATAGAGTAGCATTACATAATCTACCTTTCAACTAACAAATTGCTGATTAATTCAGTATCTTACTGATAGTCTCTATGGCAATAATTATTCTTCCATAACAAGTAATGCCTGAGGCATTTAAAAAATGTCTCCCCCTCCATCTGCCTCGCTGCATAACAAGGATTCTGAATCTGTTCTATCTAAAAAACCAATACATTAATGCAATTCCTAGAAAAATCCTTATTTTATTATCATGATTTTATGCTGTACAGTACATAAGAGCCTTGCAGAGTTGCATTGCTGTATAGTACATACCCCATGTTCTTTAGCAGCCATAACCACTTTTAAAAGAATATCTTCTTCAACAAATGGCCTCACAGCATCATGGATAATCACTACTTCTGGTTTCTGAAGCAGATGGCTGGAAAATTGATTCTCTGCAAATACTTTCAGTCCATTGAAAATTGATCGGTGACGAGTTATTCCACCTTTCACTATCGTAACTCTTTTGTGGCCATATTTTTCAATAATAGACTTCATTGTTTCAATATTTTCAGGAGAGACCACCACAATAATGTCAGATATCCAGCTTACCCTAGAAGAAACAGTACAAAAACAGAGAGAGTAGACATGAATGACTAAATAAAACTAGAAACATCTCCATGAGACAAAGAAATTCATATCAAAAGAAACGGAAGCTGGCTAAAAAAAGCATCTCTCAATATTCTCAAGTACATATTTTTTTGTGTATTAGCACACCACTCCTAAAGAGAGCTACACGAGAGGATCTCTACTGTTACATGGATGTCAGACAAAGTAACTGGAATTCTGGGAAGGGACTTGCTTCCAACAAGCAGTTTGCAGAAATAAAAACTTCTGATAACCCTTTGAAAAGCCTTCAAAAACAGTTCTTACTCAAGCCTCATTTCCAGCTTCCAGTACAACTTCTAAGTCAATCACCTACAGTCTATTACTTTGGTTTTCTCTAAACTATAGTCTCCAATCAATTGGTAAATCGTGGCATGTGGAATATTCTGAGTTCTACTGTGGAGTACATTACATACAATTGAATAAGAGGAAGGCAGCAAGAGGATCAAGAAACAATCTGAAACAAAGATGGCTATCAAGACAGGCATGACCAGGAATTGACAGATTGCTAATAATCAAAATTGTGACACTTGAGTATACTGGTAGTTTGGGAAAATAAATAAATAAATATTGTGTAGGTCTCTACTCTGGGAAGCTAGCAGAACACAGTTATGTTAGATACTACTACCATAATATGAAAAGCATGTTTTTAAGAACTTCAAGCTTCTAATGATGGTATCAGTCTAGCTCTACAATGGGCGGGGGGGGGGCAGCTGGGAGTGGAACCCACAAGATTAAAAACAGTCATAACTGAAGTTATGCTGAAACCATATTTGTGTCAAAGTACCTAAGAATACAAATTATAGTCACATGCATCATACCGTATATCAAAATAATGTAAATATCACCATTCAAATGCAGCTATTTGAGTGTTTCATATCCTAAATGCTATCAGAGCATCAATAAAGGATTTAGAATTATTTCCTTTCCGTATCTCCACAGGCAAAAGGGTGGTGTTTTGTTTTTTTCTTTAGCGTGACTGTCAAGAAACTCATCATGTGATGAATGATTTCAAGACCAATTGACTACTCACTATACTCATGTGGAGCCTACATATCCAGCTACGAAGGAAGAGAAACAACTATGGCATATTCTTACAACCAAAACTAGTAAAGCTACAGAAACTAATTTTGCAGACACATAATGGACTAAGGTACTAAATACGTGCAGTTAAAAAACAACAGTGAAGAATTTATGGTTCTTCAGAAATACAAATGTTCACGCTACTGTTTTCTGCAATAATGCATGAGAAGGCACTGCTTAGGAGCTATCCTTACTCCAAAAGCAAAGTTATCTCTGATGCAAACCATTTCCCTGGAAATACATAAAACAACAGAGCATCTTCCACCTTCTGTATGCTTTTGGGTGCATGCGCGTGTGTGTGACTACTAGAACTCCATAGAAAATTATTTTAATGAATTTTAAATAACTACTAAAAATAAAATAAATGGAAGTGTTATTAGCATTTTTTCAAAAGAAAAATATTTAACCTTATGCTCATTTTATTATTAACAAAGGCAGAAAATACAGCCAAACCAACATATTCTCAGCATTTCTTAACTACTGAAGTTGAGCAAATGTAAAATATGAAGTCATATGGTTTCAAGTTTCATTTCAACTTGTCACTCACCACAGGTTCATCAAAAGGTTTGCAAATCTTTTAAATGAATCCTGGCACAGTCCTACACTTACCCACAAAACTTAATACTTCTGCATGACTTCAACTCAGAACTAGGGCAAACTAATTGGATTCATCTCAGTTCTTCTTTTGAGTATTTGAATATGAAAATCAGGCTTTTAAATAAAGCAAAACTCAAGAAGAGTTATTTCACACTAACCAAAAATAAGAGCTTTGCACTTCTATTTGAAGAAAGTCTATAGAACTGCATAGTTCCCAGAGTAGGCAGTCTGCACATTCACTAGTGACTTTGCAAGAAGAGCACTGACATTTCCCATTCTGGAGTCAAATAAAATGGATCATGATGCAACTGTGTAGTACACAGCACCTTCTGAGAACCAGGAAAGAGAACCACTGGCCAGCCCATGATAAATCTGTGCACAGAGGGGCTGGAATGGCTCAAGGCCTCCAGTGGTACAATATACTGAAAAGTGACAGGATGCGGTCACAGCTCCACCCTGTGTCTGGATAAACACATTTATAAACCTAAGTATGTCCTTAAACTCATTCTGGACTAATGTTCTATAATTAGAGCTGGGATTTAGAGATGCAACCTATTCCTATAAGAGCATACAGGTACCCTCTAGATTGATTAGGTAGAAGAACAGCTTCTTCTTTGAAGCGTAAAGTGTTCCATCAAAACTGATTTACAAAACTCATGTAACATACTAATTCAGTAAAATACGCTACAAATTTCACATGAATGAGAGCCGTGTATCACACAGGTGATTGTTATTATTACATTTTTGATACTATGCTTATGGAAATGTTGCAAAGTGATTTAATGAAGTAGAAAGACATCAGTACAGAGTCAATCTGACAGCAAAAAGATCTTTCTTCCCCTTAATTTGTTATGCCATTTTCTTTAGAAAGATTTCATACTAAGATAACAAGCTCAGGACCTGCTGAAAAACAGTTTAAAAAAATAATATATACCTTTTCTGTTTTATAACTATAATATAAAAGCAAGAAAAAAAAAATCTGCAGCCTGATAATACAAGCTTTAGAAAGAATCAGCACAAGGCATGGAAGAGATCAGAATGATGTACCCTGATGTGCTTTAACAAGTAATAAATATAGAACTCTAGTGCTTCCATACAGCATAAACTATAGTTCTAAAGCTGAGAATTATGTCTGATCAGGTATACAAAAGCAACAACTCCAGTCACGATCACTTTACAACTGCCTTGAGAGGACCTCAACATTATTAGAAAAAAAAAAGCAAAAAAGGACTTATGTTTTTTTTCCTGAGTCTGTCCTGGTCATCACCTACTGAAGTCTAAAAGACCAGCTGCCTAGTGGAAAATAGTGTTGTTTCATTAAATTTCAAAGAAAAGT
Organism: Chauna torquata; assembly: GCA_013399475.1. Lineage (NCBI taxonomy): Eukaryota > Metazoa > Chordata > Aves > Anseriformes > Anhimidae > Chauna > Chauna torquata. The sequence continues at coordinate 275,048 of VXAL01005839.1, forward strand.
ACATGCATTTATATCAGCTGACCTAGAACTGAAAGTAAAGGAGCTCATTAACTCAGCAACAGATTAAGCTATTACATTGCCTCACAACACTGTCTACAAAGGAAATAACCAATAAGTTATCCTATAAACAGCAGGCTTAGGTACAAATGTGACTTTGAGGTTTAACCCTCTATTAGTTTACTCACATATAAATCAACGCTGAGCCTTAAATCCTCAAAGTCTGTTTCTGCAACTCTTACCCAGACAGTAGCAACCCACTTTACATATAACCTACTGAAATCAGCAGTTGTGTCAGCAAAACAAGGCCAGAAACAGGCAGTCACTGCTGAGATGGCTTTAGTAGTTAGTGCAAGATACAATCTTTCACTATCACAGAAATTCTTCAGAAGCACAAGACAAATCATTATATTACTTTTCCTGATCTTACTATTCAAGCACCAAATGAGAAAAAGAACTTCCAAGACCAAAATGCAGATACAGAACATAAGCATAACTTTTTTCTTGCTCCCTCCCTTTTTCTTTTTTTGCTCCATACCAGTTTTATTATAACTTTACTAACATACGAAAAACATATGAACACATATGTATTTTCACAGTACAAAAATGGAAACAGGAGCTTTTAATACTGAGAAGTTTCATGGGTACATGAAGGAATTTCTGAGCATCTCGTGTATAGATGATATCCATTCTTTCTGAAAGACTAAACTAGCATTCCTTATTAGTCAGAAAAGATAACAAAAATACCTGCATAAAGTTAAAACAATTGGATTATTTGCTATCATCATTTTTAGCTCATACGCAATTTAAAGAGTAAATTGGACAAACAGCACGACAGAATGTAAAAGTGTGACCTGGAGAGCCAGTGTGCATAGGCCAGCCAAAGAGGAAAAAATACTTGGCAAATAAACAATAGAAGACACTTCAGAAGAGGAGATTATTGGGAAGCTTCCCCCAGGTGATTTTTTTTTTTTTTTTGACATCACACCACCTGTTTTATGAGACTACATTACAATAAACAAAGCTGTCTGAAACCCTCAAGGAAAAAATTGATTCTGCCAGTAAACACGCTAACTCTGCTCTCCTCTTTCGTAACTTCTCACTGTACTTTCAGTGACTGGTGAAATATCAGCACAGCAAGAATAACAGCAGCTTACTTGTCCCACTATTTTAAATCAACCTTTACCTTAGTCATTTCTCCTCTCTATAGCTTTAGTAAAATTCTTCAATACTGCACATGCAGACCTGATTCCTCTCTGTCTCAGGAAAGGAACTGGAAATGCTCTAATCTAAAAAAACATACACAAGAGAATTAAAATGAAGGAAGAATCCTACTAGTCCATCCAAAATCAAAAAGGAGGAATGCCATTGTAGTTCTGTTGGAATTGATACAAAAGCCTCGCATAGTTCAACAAAAGCAGAAACAAATCCAATGGAAAAAGACATTTAAGTTCTCTAATATGCTTTATTTTTATCCCCAGGGTAGGACCTGACCTTCCTATCTGTGCCACTGTAGCGGTAATAAAAAACAATCTTTCCTCCTTATGCTATTTTTTCTCACCTCCTCTTCCTAAGGGCATTATCTTTGATTATTGTTGGCAGGCCAACCTTTTACATTCTGTCATGCTATGCAACAGGATGCAATGCTTATTTATTCATGTCTGCTCTTGTCTTGTCCACCAGTTTTTCTACTTCGATGTTTAAGATTCTTTCTCCTGAACAGCGTTAAAATCTTTTTCTCCTTATTTTTAAGAGAGGCATGAAAATCAGCTGCAAATTATTGATTTGCTCACGTATTTCTGTCCATACATTGCTACATTTTTTCAGCTAAAACAGCTTAAAAATAGTTGCAGTAGCTGAGATAACCGGAAGCCCAAGAGCAGTTATTACAGGCTAATGAGTCAACCATTTATTCAATTACAGCAGGTAAGCAATAGACATAAGAAGGACATAAGAAGACAGTATCAAGCTAAACACAGAAGATCTGCCACTTCTGTGTGTCAGATTATGTGACAAAATGCAGTTCTTCAGTGTTACATTTTTGCACTCACATTTGCAGAGTAAGAAAAAGGTACCCCTTTGCAGTTTCAGAGTCAGAAGGAATTAAGCTGAAAATGAGTCATTCCAAGCTTTAGGTCACATCTGTTCCCAACTCCCCGTACACATACATACCAGTCAACACTAATTCAGTACAGAGATGGCAGAAAGCTCTGCCTGTGAGAGGACTGGCACTAGTTATTACACTCCTAAAGCTAGGAGAAAGCACTAGGTTGTCATGATCAAGTTTGAATCGCGCACCTGGTTGGACTGTATAATTTGAATTCAATCTTCTAATTTTTTACAGCTTTAGGACATAAATATAATACTGTTGCTCAAAGAACTGTTATTTTCCCAGAGCTTACTGGCAGCAAAAACTAAAGGTTTTTTTAATGAATGTTTTATTTTCCTATGAATGTCATTTCCCTCCCAAACCTCACTGTTCTCTTTTCCAGGTCTCCAGTAAACTGAGTGAAGATATTATTATTCTTCTCTGTAGATTTCCATGACATTTTGGCAGTAGCTACAGCTATGACAAGCTTTGGATTGGAGGTTTTGCTTTCTGATGTGTTCAGCTTTGTGACTGGCTGCTGTTGAAAATTAAATAAAGAAAACAAGCAATATTTCTTTCATAAAGTAACAAGTGACCTGAGGGAAGCTTCTCTGGGTGGGAATGGAAAAAGAGTCCCAATTTTGATGTTCTACAAGTTTCCATGAGTTAAGAACTTTGGGAGATGTTGGCAATTCAATTTCTTTTCACCACCTTCTTCTCCTCCCCATTTATTCTCTCCAAAATCTAAAGGTTGTTTTTCTACAAGTTACTGCAAAACATCCAGAATACATCTGACACTCCACTCCTACCTGCAGTGTTTCAAGTGACACTAGATACAAGACTTACATTATGTTAACATTTGACAATAATATATTAACTGTCAGTCACACGCCTCAACAGTCTTATAAAAGAGAAAAACCTGACTGCTAAGATATCCCATCACTTAAATTCTTTGCTCCAATGTAAACAAAGACAAGTCACACATGCAGCCTCACACTAGGTGACCTATCAGCTTCCAGCCCAGTAACTATACCTTAAAGCCAAAGAAGCATTTAAATTTCCTGCAGGGCAGGGCATTGCATCATGGACCATAATGGTGAAGCACAATGCAGCAACATAGACCACTAAGTGTGTTTCACTATGAAACGTGGGTCTTTTTTCAAGGCCTTTAGATGTCAGTCAGACTACTTCCAACGGCTAAGACTGATTAGATGTTTTGTTAAGGACTCTGAAAATTACTAAGGCTACATCTCCAATGGCTACAGCAGGTTTGTTGCTCAAACCGGCCAAAGCAGCTACAGAAATCCTCAAGCTTCAAGGCCAAGGGCCTTAAACAGATCTTCAGCAGCAAAGGAAAGCTGCACGGCTTCAAGAAGGCGACAACGCTGGGGAAAATAAAAAAACTTTACTGGATTACAGTCACAGAGCCGCACTGGGACTAGGGAAAGCACACAGCCCTCCCCAGGTAAGTGGGCGGGCTCACAAGTCGGAACAGCCGCACGCACCCCGCCTCTACACCAGGCCTAGGCGTTTCCAGCCACCTCATCATTTATTACACGTTTTAAGTGGACAAGGAGAGAGGCAGAGCCCACCGGAACGCAAAACCAAAGCCTCCGAGGGGCGGCCGCGCCGGAGGCACGCCGGGCCCCCAGGCCCGAGGCCAGCGGCGCGGGAGTGCCCGGGGCGAGCGGCTGCCAACGGCTTCCTGGGGCCTGGGGGCACGGAGAGGACCGGGACGAGCCGGCGGCCAGGCCTCAACCGAGCCGAGGGCGCGGGGAAGGAGGACGCGGGAGGGGAGCCGAGCTGCGCCTGCCTCATTACCTCTCCATCGCCCGCACCGTGTAGCTGACGAGCGGCCTCCCTTGCACGGCGCAGAACTGCTTGGGGGTGGCGCCGCCCAGCCGCTCACCGCTCCCGCCCGCCGGCAGCACCGCCGCCACCGGCTTCGCAGCGGGCCCGGCGTCGCGGCTTCCGCTGCCGGGCTCCATCTCCGCGGGGCCCGGCTCCTGCTCCGTGCCTCACCCTCCCTCCCCGCCCCCCAGCAGCAGGAGCTCGGCCGGGACGGCGCAACCGCCCGGCCGCGTGTTTTATTTGCCCGCGATCCAAAGAATCCAGCGCCCGCCCGCCCCCAGCGGGGACCAGGCCCTGCTCCTCGCCCACCCCGCGCTACGCGAGGCCCCACGGAGGCGTGCGGGCCCAGGCAGCCC
>VXAL01005839.1:288480-300988 GCA_013399475.1 Chauna torquata
GTGATCCTTGCTAAAACCAAAATTTTTGTGGCTTTACATTTTAGAAACAGTCAGACCTCTGTTCTTCATCCCAGCTTCATGGCCATAGGGAATCTAAAAGAGCTTTCTTCAACCCATCCCCAAAATAAATGAATAAATAAATAAGTAAATAAATAAAATAATCCAACAAGCAACAGATGTTTAAACTTGCTTCAGCTGCAATTAAAACAAAGTCTTTGTGTTACAGAATCTGTTTTAAAGCTCTGCATAGTCCCACCACTTCTCAGTGCCTGTTCATGTGGTAGGGCTGGATGAGTACTTCCTTTTCTCCTTAGGCCCTCTCCCTCAACTCTCCACTGTTTTATATAAAAGAACTTTAATGAATGTGCCTGATTAAGCTCTTCTTTAGCCCACCAAAGCATCAGATTTCACAGGCTGGTTTATGATTTTACTATGTTTCTTTGCAATTTCCTTACTAAGTAACTTCTCACCAAGGCTAACAAAACAAATCAAATGTGGAACTCCTAGGTCGAGTCAGAGCATGACTTTTTCTCTAAGTAGTCCAAATTAAAAAAATAATGCATCCAGTCATTCCAAAAAGAGATTTGAAATATTTCTATATCAAAAAGCAAGTGTGCTGTGACAAATACAGTTGAAAACAGCTAAGGATTTAAACAGTGAGACAATAATACATTATTGGACAACTAGTAAAATAGAGCAGGGGACAAGAAATAGATAAAGTATTCAACAAAACATTTTTAGGTGATTTATTATTTTTTACTTAAGTAGATGGTAACAAATGTCATTTTTCAGTAGCAAGTGTCGTCTTTGAGGTTTAGTAAACAGAACTGTGTTATTTTTACACTTGATTTAGGCCTCTTTTCCAGGGATCTGATTTTTTTGTTCTCCTTTATGTTCATGAAGTGCCATATTCCACAGACAGCCATAGTAAAGTCAATAATCCTGATTTCCATTGATATTAAGAGGCCCTCTGTATCTCTTTGTTGTTGTACAGAGGCATTAAGAAGGCCTGAATTCCAGCTGGGTAATGTAACATTACCTCATTCACTGTAATATGTTGTCAAACCAAAGCGAGTTAAGAAAAAACAAAACCCCTAAATGGGGTTACAATCCAATGTTTGTAGATATTTTTTTCAGCAATTAGTAGAGACTAGTTATTTTCATGGCATCTAGTTTGACTAGCATGAAGAATGAAGAGTATTTACTTGTCATGGAAGTACTGAGGAAGGTGGACGTTTGAATATTAACTCAGTGATAGGCAACTTCACTTGTAAATCACACTTTTCTAGTGTGTCAGTCCACATAACTCATATGACGAGTGAGCTGAAAGTCTGGATGTCTTTCAGAAAGATGCATGGGCAGGCTTTTTGTTGGGGGTGGAGGGGGACCGTTCAGGCAAAATTAACAAATCCAGTGACAGAATGTCTGCTTAACTCATAAATCTCTAGAGAAATTTCAGTTTTAGCCTGGAGCTATGTTTATATGTATGTCAATGAAATTAAAATCAAAGCCCCTTGCCTCGCCTAAGGGAAAGGAAATGCATCATGAGAATAGGATACCTTCCAACACTAAGGATTCCTTATAATTTTCCACTGAACACCTCCAGGTTAATACTGTAGCAATGAGACTCCCACAGTGGAATGTGTTGAACAGTCCTTTCTTGATTAATGCTATACTTCTTCAGGAAGGATATAAGGGTCAAGGTTAGGAGGACTACAGTGATTTACTAGCAGAAATCTGGCAGGTGTTTTGAAGGGTGTTATTCAAATGTCTGCTTTATTTTCAAACAAAGGACTGAATTTGGACTGGACGTTTTTGATTCCAAGGCTGCTGGAAAGAAGAAAGGAACAGATTTGTTACTGTTACTAAAAAACTGAAAAAAAATAAACTTCTCAAAGGGCCTTTCTAGTCTAGACTGCAAGTGTCGGGCCCTTCTGACTTCCACAGTTGATAATACCTTAATGACACATGCTGTGTACTACTGCCTGTATACAGTGTGCCTCTGAATGCTACCATGCTATCAAAACAATCAGCATCTGGCCAAGTTCTAGTGATGTCTAAGGAAAATTGATTTCCATTCATTATGAAACAATTTACTCCTTAGCTGGGGACAGTTTTCATCAACTGGAAAGTAATGAAATAATGATGGCAGATTAACAGATTATCTCTAATTTATTCACTTTTAGTTTTCTAAAGCAAGTATGACAATATATAAAATTATTAGGTTCTTTTTAAGATATTTGACTTTAAATATACAAAAAAAGCAAAACCTGCTTCTTTTCTCAAACCTTAGACTGCAGAAGAGCCATGTTTTGTGGAAATGGAGATTATCTTCCTTTGTTTTGAGACTGATTGTCCATTTACCAAGAAGGGTGACACGTATTTATTTACTTGTTGAAAATGAGGCAATAAGATGAATGAGCTCAATCTACATTGCGGGATAAAGTCACAATGGCTATAGTGAAATGCTTTTTAAGAACCCCCTGGACTTAGTGCTCTGCTTATAAGATAGGGTAGTATTGAGAAAGTCAACCTCTATATACTCTTATTGTAATAAATCTAGACTATATAGTGCTCTGATCTGTGTAAGAGCTACTTATCTGATCTGCCTCTACGTTGTACTTTTTCAAAACTTTTACATGCTTATTGCAGCTATTTGATTTAATATTTCAGGTGAAAACTGAAATGTATCATATGCTAAATTATTCAGTTTAAACAGTACTATTTTTTTTTTTTCATTGAATCTTTGAGAAGCTTTCGCAAGATTCTCCACTGTAGATACAAGAGCAATGGCCCATATCCTACCCACAACAACTTTACATCTGGGGACTCTCCATATAGAAAAAGCAAGTTGGATGTACTTGTATCATGCCTTTTGTCTGGATCACAGGGGATAGACCCCTGTGAGTTCAGATGTATCAGGATGAAATGGAAGGCAGATTGTGTAGGCCAGGCTGAAGTATTCATAGCTAGGAGATGAGTGACAAGGTCACTCTTAATACCTTAAGAAAATTCATCAAGACGAACCTCTTTCTAACACTGCTTTCCTGCCAATCTCCCACGCAGAAGGCCAAGGTCCTGCCCAAAGAAGAGACCATGGCTACCTCAGGCGGCACTTCAAAGTTGCATCACTGCTAGTGGGTAAGGCTTCTGCTGGCTTCCCTTGTTAATTCGAATATGCCAGGCTTGAGATGGGCCCTATGGTCTTTCTGCTGCATCTTCAGCAAATTTCCGTGAAGTCATCTTAATGGAATGTGTCAGTTTATTCCCCTTCAGGTGTTTCTGTGTGCAAAGACAAACTAGGCAAGAGTTACTATCTATTGCTAAATGCAATCTCTTATTAAATATGCATAGTGTTCCGACCGTCAAACTTCACTGACTGTAGAAAGGTCATGAGGAAGATGTGTGTTTTCACTATTCTTACTTCTAGCAGTCAAACACAGAACAGGCAGGGCAACCTTACTGAGGTAGTGACTATTGGCTTTTAAAAACATTTTGGTAAAATTTTGGTCTATTATCTCAGTCTTTTTTGCTTTATCATCTTGAAGAATTAGCCAGAGAATTTAAAAACTGAGGTATTTTTGGCATTTGGGAATAGTCCTTCCCTCATAAAAGGGATTGAGTAAGACTATAATGTCTGCTAAAAAAAATGATCAAAAACTATGATCTCTGTAGGTCTACTGGTTTGATTTGCCCACGGGCAATGTCACGTCACCTCTCTCCCTGCTAATTCTTCTATTCATCATCTATCTTCTTAGACTTAAAATAAGGATCCTTTAAGATCAGAGATTTTATGTATAAATGGTCTCTGATCTCATCATTCTTTTATTTTCATGATCATAGAACAAAATTTGAAGCAACAAAGTCATTGATGCAATCTTTTTAACTGTACCACCCTGTGTATACCTTTAAAATGAAAAAAAGTAAATATCTTCACACACGTAGCAGACTTTTAAGGGAACTCTTTTAAAGTAGCTTTGAGGAAAAATCATTAAATTTTGTCAATAAAAGTTAGGATCCAATAAGTCAAGCAGCAGCAGCAATGATTTTCAAACAGTTTCTATTAACAACCAAGGAAGATCTCAGCTGAGAACTTCATGATGAATGTTTTGAAATTAAAATGGAAGATGGAATGAGAAAACAAAGAGAAGGTTAAAGAGAGCTTGTGTGACACCTTATTAGGCAAGACTTTTCATTACTATCTGTTCTTGTCTTATCTTTGGGCGAGAACAGAGCATAAAAGTTAATTATTTATGAGCAGCAGTGTCCTGTGATGAAATCTTGCCCATATTATCTCAATATAGTTTGAAAGATTAAGAACAGATGATTCATGTTGAAAAGTAGGTTGTCTACTACATATTTCCTGATATGTCCTGTAATAACCTGTGGATAATATGCAAGACTGTGTTGGCAGTATGGGAAAGATTAAGCTGACTGTTATTTTTACCATTTGTCTTTAACCTGATCATCATCTTTAGTGTAAAAAAAAAAAAAAAAAAAAAGGTGTTTTACTAGCTTGTAAAACTTCCCAAATACACATTTCTTCTGCAGTGTACAACTTGAGAATTGTTAAATATGAACCTAGTGTGGACGCGTGGACTGTTAATAAGCACCATCTGTTAAGCAGTCATAAGATTTTTACGTCCAAAAAGAATCTACAGAAATATTATTTTTATGTTAATCTCATGGGTAGATTTTTTTTGAGCAAGTGATGTTCTCTCACTCTTTAGGACTAAATGTGACTGATTTGAATGTGTATATTTTCATATATAGAGCCAGACAATGCAGTTTCTTAGCAGTGTTTATTTTTGTACAAAACAAACAAACAAACAAAACAATGAATTTGAAAGGAAGTCATATCTGTCTTTTGATTGCACACTTTTAACCAAAAATAATATAGCGGAGAATGAAAAAAAAAAAAAATTAACTTGCTACTTCAAAATAACATCTAAGTCTATGAATGTTCAAAATGAAAATATATATACCAAGAATGCTAAAACATCTATTTTACATTATCTACAAAATGTATGTTCTAATCCAGCCACAAATCATAGGAAAATACTTTGATACATGAGAAAAGCTATAAACATAAGAACATTTTGGAGGAAAATAACACACATAAAAGCTCATTAAATAATTACAACAACAAATAAATAGTTTGTTCAGCTTTACTTTTTGATTGCTGCCATGCATATTTTAATTTTTGGTATATTGAGATAAGAGCAAGGTCAGCATGCAAGGCATTTTTTTTAGAATGAATCTGAAAGCAGATACTAGGTATTGTATTTTAAGCTGTTGTCAGAAGTTCATAAAACGTGATAGAGAAGACAATAGACGTGATAATTAACTGTTCTCATGAAAACACACAACAAAGCATCTTTTTACAAAGTAGACCAGTGAATATTCATGGCGACTTTTCTTTTCCTCCATGGCTGGAGAAAATATAAAAGTTTAAAGTGTGGGTTTGAAGTCTTGTGTTATTCCCCATCTTGAGCATTTGGAAAATCACCCGAAAGGTCCATATGCCAAGAATGCCCCTTTTGATTTTGGTCAAAGCAATAAGCGTGTAGTGTCAGCTGAGAGCACAGCAATGGCAGACTTGTCTTTAAGCAGTCAGAACTGTAAAGCAAATGGCTGCAGGTGAGTTCAATTTTGGCAGGAGGAGCAGGAGATGAGAGGAGAGAATGTCTGACTTCTAACTTGTACTGTGTTTGCTGGATTTACTGGCTCTTTTTCTCTCTTTGTGATGCTGGATAGGCTTTGCTTGAGAGGTTCCCTCAAAGTTGTGGCTAGACTCATTGTGCTGCCTGGTGTATCGCTTGCACTTGCAGGCCGTGACCACAGTTATTTTGTAGGTTCTTATACTTCCATCCTGGCACTGAAGCTGGATCCTCTGGGTGCGAGTTTTGTCATTGACACATCTCCACTCTTGCGAGCTCCGCCTGCTCCAGTACTTGGTTCCATAGCCTCCTCCAATCCAGTTGGGGAGCAGTGGCAAAGGCAGGCATTCACCAGCACACACCAGCTCCTTCAGTGGGTTGATGCTGGTGCACTGGCCATCTGAAATGTACTTGGTGGATCTCAGTTCCCGACAGCCAACTTGAACACGATCTGCAGAATGCACAGAAGAATAAACACTGAGATTCAGACTGCAAAGATTTCCTTAACCAGTTGTTTTCACATTAACAAGCTATGTTTTGCAGAAGTTAAAGTAGCTGTAATCTTTACAGGACATCTTTTTACTGTTGTGTCCCCCAACACAAGGGCCTCAAGCGCTGATGGTATCTCTGGGTACAGCATAAAGAAATGGGAATGATATGCACTTCAGCAGTTGTGGTAGAAGAGGCAATTTTATTCTCTATCCTTCTGAGGGACGTACCTTTCAGAAGAGAAAAAATGCCCCACGGGAAGAAATGTTTCCTGCTTGTTCTCAGTCTAGGGACCTTGCTCTGTGATGTTTACAACAATTATGCTGGATCATTAGCAAGGGGGAAAACAGTGCTTTGGAAACTGCTTATATGCCTTGAAATGAATTTAAAATAGCATGTTTCTTCTCATTCCACGGTTACAGCGGACTGAGTCTCCCAAGAGCACTGCTGCTTCGAACAGATACTGCAGCAGTGATAACAGCTGAAGTTACTAGGGAATGGTGTTCTGCATACAGTTTGAATGATTAGCAGCAGAGATTTCAGAGTGGCCGTTTTGCCCTCAGAGCAACGCCGTCTTTGTAGTAATTTTTATATTATGTGTAACATAGAGGATCCTGCAAATTCTCTCAGGCAACTGACATAGAATCAAAACGCAGAGCTTCTAATACAGGCATGTTTGTGCCCGTCTGTATGTGCAGCTCTGCACCCTGCAATAAACACGACTGTTTATTTCAGTAATTACACTTTGAAATAAACGCCCACAGCGTGCTTAATTTTAATAAGCAATCTTTACTGGCTATGCTCTCCCCCTTTCTGCAGGACAATTACGATGCAGATTCTACACACAATGCAATTAACTAACGCCTTTAACGTATAAGTAATTACTAGAAACATTTCGGAGTGAATCATGAAAGGCTTTGAAGGTACATCTACATATCGCAGCTACAGGCTGCTTCTGTTCCTACTTGGATTTTTGGAAGCAGGCTCTGAAGAGGGACAGTGAGCGAAGGTTACTTCACCCTGTCCCCTGTGTCTCGGGGCGGGCAGACACGGGGGCTGCGCATCCGCAGGGTGGGCTGAGGGGCTGCGCCAGGACTGGTCTCTCGCCTGACTCGCAGAAGAAATTCAAGTTCGCCTTCCTGCAGCTGCACTCAGGAATGTACCTGGACGCAGCTGGTCACAGACTGGAGTCTGTCTCTCCTGTTTTCGTGTCTTTCCTGGCTGAGCTTTCCTCTAGTGACAGCTCATTGACAATGAATACCTACTGGGCTGCTCCAGTAATCCCGTAGTGATGAGATGTTTCCTGTGCACTTAAACCCTTAGCATTCGTAGAGGCTGCCACACCTGGCTTAGCTGAAAGGTACTGGTGTCACTTTTTGCCTTCACTTTCCAGGGATGACGCTATTTTTATCGAATCGTTGTGGGTGGGTTGGCGTGTGTATGTGTGCGTTTGTCTATCTGGATTTCTTTCATTTCAGGGAGGCGGTCAGGGAAGGGAACAGATGAAGTCAGCAGGAGGTTTCCAGATCCCCACGTACCTGACATACATCCCTAAAACTCATCAGGAAAAGACCAGATACAAAAAGGCAAGTTAGGGCAGAGCTCATAGGTAAATTATGAGCTGATTTGTTTACTTTTGCTGGAGGTGTTAAGCAGGCAAGCGCTGCAGCAGGAAGTAGAAGTAAACAGCGGGAACAAAATTCAGAGCTGTTGATTGCGTCGGGGAGGCAGCCCAGACACCTCCCCTGCCCGCAGCGGGAGGGCGAGTTAGGAAGGCGAGCGCCCTGGAAGTGCCTCCCGCTCCTTTTCCCTTATCTTCCTTCCCTGCTGGAAGAAAACCCACCAAACCCGGCCTTCCCGGCCGAACCTCCCTCAGGCAGCGGCCCGCCCGAGAGAGCCGNGGGGCCGCGGCCGGGGGCTCCGCTGCCGGGCCGGGGGCTGCGGGGCCCGGGGGAAGGGCCGCCGGCGGGATACTCACTGCTCCGGTCGGACCCCGTGCCGGCGTAGTGCCGGCCTCCGTTCCTGGCTTGGTTCAGCGTGCTGTTGCTGCTGGGGCTCGCCGGGGCAGGGTTAACGACGGGCGAATAAAGTATTTTCGTGGCATCGTTCTTGAAAGCCAAGCAGCTTCTCGCAAAGATGCAAGCGAGGAGAAAGCCGCAGAAGCGAACGGCGGGGAGAAGCATGGTTGGTTCGGTGTCTGTCCGGCGGAGCTGGATGAAATGTTTCCCTTCTGCTTCCTCTCGGTAACTCTGAAATCGCTGCTGAAGGTTTCCTTTATATACTCAGAGAGGCTTGGCATTCATTCAGGTGTAAAGTTGTGGATAGCTTCAGAATGAAAACCCACAAAAGGGGTGGGATCCCTGCGTGAGTCTGCGAGGACCTTTTACCAATGGGAGAGAAGGCTGCAGCAAAGGAGGAGTTAGATGCGCTAATTGCAGGGTTCCTGCCTGGGGCTTTGAGGGTATCACAAAGCTCTGGCGAACCGCACAGCAGCGCTCGGGCTGCGACCCGGCGGCTGCCGGCTCTGCCCTGCCATTCCCTATTGCCCCGCATGCCTGGCATCTTCGTGGGGTGTGACTAACGCAAAGTGTCAGAACGAGTCTCTTCGGCTACTGTTATGCAAAGTTACTTCCCCTCTTTTCCAACGTGCCTTTCAGAGAGCTTGCCAGCTCCGTAAGGATGCAAAAGTTTGCAGAACTTACAGGAAACTGCAAGTAACACAAAAGCTGTCTGCTACATACCAAGAGCACTTAAAAAAATTATTGTGAATAATTTAAAGTTGCCTCTAGATGTTTTAAATTATGCAGCTTTGATCAACGAGGAGCGCTGCTGGAGAAACTACTTGTTTTAGGGGAATAGTCTCTCCCTGGTGTGCACAGTTACAAGTACGTATTTCTGTATCGCCACGCATAAAAAGCATCTCCTCTAGGCTCCTTAGTACAAACGTATCCATATTCATAGCCTCTCACTATGCTCATTCATCAAACTAGTCTTTTTTAGTTTTGCACATTGCCTAAAGCATTTTTATGTTTTAAATGTATTATTTCACGTAATAAAGAAAACAAAGAGGAAAGAATAGTCCTTGTTTTGACATATTATTTCACCGTGTCACACGCTTATTTGACTTTCCATAAAATTACATGGCCCAAATCCAAACACTAGTGTAAATTGAGATGCTGTCAGTAGGCCAATGCTTGTTTGCATCAGCAGTGAATGCTCTAGATTTTCATTATAAATAAAACAACTGTGATCAACACTGAAAGCTGCGGTGTTCCAATTAAAAGGAAGCTCTTTTTCTTGGGAAAAAGCACAGCCACGCAGGAGGCGATATCATGTGAAGATTAGCCTCTAATCTCACTTACAGTCCTTGTAACTGAGTTGATATCTGCAGAGTCATCCTGAATTTTAGTTGCTGTAATGAAAGCAGCGCTGGAACACAGATCAGTTACCTCTACTGGCAGGGTCAAACCCCCAGAAATTCACAGAAGACAATTTTGTTTCATCCTAGTCGCAAGCAGACGTTTGTCTGTATCAGCACCGCTTTCCTCTTGCACCACTGAGAAAGTTACTGTGGATTTCAGCAGGAGTAAGGACAGATCCACAGTCAGTGCCAAATTGATAGCCTTTGCTTAAAAGACACAGGAAAAACAGGAGTGTTGCAAAGTGAGGTGAGTTTTAATGGCAGAGCTGTGTGTGGGGAAGTGAGTTGATTGCCTGCATCTATTATGAGTAGCCCAACCCAGTTCTGGAATAACAAGAATGTTGCAAGGCAGAGTGAGATCTTTCAGCAGGGTAGTGCATGGAGGAGTGGGATCAGTGCTAACCCCTGACAAAGCTCCAAGTTCCACTCTCATGGAACATCTTACTTAACCACAAAAGTGAAGGTGTAAATTTTACCTTCCCTTTAAAATAAAGTTGAATGTGAAAGTTCCCTTAAGAAAATTGTCGAAGAAGATATGTACATTACAGAACCAGTAATATTTGACCATTATTTTTCTTTAGCAGCAGCTAACTAAAGGTCTACTTTGCCTACATTCAAGTCCTACTGCATTTTTTCTCATATTCACAGAGCTTCACACATCTCGCATTCCCTGTAGGATAATCTCTGTGATTAACTGACCCAATATAATTAAAAATGTGGAACCCATTTTCCAGTTTTCCGCAGTACCTGTGGATACCAGTTAGGGGATCTTTTCCTAGTTAGAAAGATTTTCCCACATTACACAAGACTTGGGAAAGTAAGAAGTTTCCTTGAGAGATGTTTCCTTTGAAATAAGGCACATAATCTTCTCACAAGAAAAATGTATGGGAACTTGGATTGCCTGTAGGACTGAGTCTGCAAGGAGCTTGCTAAGCCTCAACTTTCTCAGCTTTCAGTGAAAGCTAAAATTCGTCCTTTCAAATTTGGGCTACAGGGAACCATTAAGTTTGTCACATACTTCTCTTGGTCTTATCACTTAGAGAAGGAAGACCTCAAGACAAGCCTTTGCAAAAGAAAATTTTGGTCGTGAATTTGTGATGAGAAAGATAATACAGATTACCTTGTTTATCTGTGCACTAGTTGGTTGTAGACATTACTTTAGTTTCCACTTACTGTAAATATTTTATGAAAATCTCATGATTTCAGTACCTCCGTCAGTACTGCCAGCTTCCCTGCTTCGAGAGGCAAGCAGGCTTCTGAGGACTTTGTAGTTAATTGACTTTATTCTTTCTGTTGCCAATCCTAGAGTTTGTGGTCTTTCACTTTTTCTGAGTTTTCCAGAAAGAGATCAGAAGTGACGTGAGGGAAAGAGATGCTAGTCAGTCAAATTTTGTTATTCTTCCTGGGCGAACCTCACAAGCTAAAGGTGTTTCTTAACGCTCCACTCAGAATGGGTTCCTAGACTTAAAGCAGTTTTTGCTATCTTTATTTAGATGATTGTGATGAGTTTTCAGAGCTGAAGGCTCTAAGTTACTTATGACTTTGTAGCCTCAAAAATAGACTAATACAATGCATAGTCTGTCCTCGTTCTAGTGAGATTCAACGGCTTGTGTAGAACATTACTCTGTGCTTAATCTGTAATATTGGCCATAAGGAATATATTACAGAAGGTCTTTGAAGTCTGTACTGGCTTCCTTTTTGCCTCTGGGCATAACTCAGGAGGTTCTTATTGATCTATAAAACCCTATATGCTTTGAGTCCTAGGCAATAAATTCTCTTTCCTCTATCTGCCATTATGACACTCCAGATCATCCAGGGCACACTGACTGTACCTGTGTCGGAGGGGTTGAATGCTCAGAGTGAAGGGCACAGGAGACTGGATTTCATTGCTCTTAGGGATCCACGAGAGCTCCGTTCTGCTGCTTGGCATGGCGTAAAGTCCACTGTTAGTTCAGATCCTCAAAAGGTGACTGTAGGGAAGGCTCGCAGAAGAAACCTGTTAACCAGATTAATTTAAATCTTTGTACATGTACCCAGGGATAACGTGATACATTTTAACTATGTGGGCTTCTTTCTGCTTAATGCTGCTTGTATCTTAACAGGCTTGCTTCTAATGGACCTAAATGTAGTGGTACAGCCATCCATCACTCTTCACAGAGTGGTATCCAGAGTTACCCACACCTTAAATCTTGCTTTTGTCATTTTCAGTGATGGAAAAACACACACATCTCTCGATGTATGCAGAATACATTACATACAATACATATGTTCTGTAAAGGTCCCAAAAGAGCATTCCCTTCTTCATAGATGACTCCATGGTCATTTGTAAGCCTGTCAGGATCCCATCCTCCATTTTTCGGAGGCACTATAATGATGTCCGAAGGGCAAAGTTTTGTGCAGAGTGCACACACCTGTCTAGCAGCACAGAATAGCCACAGGGAATAGGAGGGTATGCACTGACAAGTACAAATGACTGCCAGAGCCTTGTCTTTGCAGCCCATGTGATCACTGAACATGCACAAAATAAGAAGGAATTCCCAATTTTTCATAAATTTGGACTTTCATAACTTTCATAAACTTAGAATGAAGGCTGCATGGAAAGAAAGCAGTAAAATTCATTTTTTCTATTTTTTATAGTTAGTCCCAAAGAGAAGACCATTAGAGCATTGCACTTCTGACTAGTTTCCAAAGTACAGGCTCAGATAAATGACTGCAAAAAAAAGAGACTGATGTTTATTATTT
This sequence comes from Chauna torquata, assembly GCA_013399475.1. NCBI lineage: Eukaryota > Metazoa > Chordata > Aves > Anseriformes > Anhimidae > Chauna > Chauna torquata. Next base: position 300,793 of record VXAL01005839.1, read on the forward strand.
TGCACCTTAAAACAGAAATGACTGTCAGGCTATTTTCTGTTAAGCAATAAGCATATTAGCAACGTACTTCAAAGCAGCATAAAATGTGATTTGGAGCATGATAAGAGAACTTGTCTGAAAGTGAGGTAAAATTGTAATAAATGTAACTGTTGAGAACTTGTAAGCTGTTGTGCAACAAGTTAGCATACTTTTAAAA
>VXAL01005839.1:301015-358780 GCA_013399475.1 Chauna torquata
CGTTTTGCCAACATCCCCCCCCCCCCCCCCCGCCTCAAATTCCCGAACCAAAGATTTTTTGAATACTGATCTTTTTCAAAATTAAGTGGCCCTTTTTAGTTTTCTCAGTAAATCATGTTTGAGTGATTCAACAGAAGACGCAACATATATTCCCGTTAATGAGAATGGTTAATTAGTTCTNAGACTGAAAAAGGGAAGATATTTAAGTTTATTTTGAAATTCTAGGAAAATTTACAGCAGAGAGAAGAACAGTCTGGACTAATTATAATTGCCACCTCTTCTTAAGCATTTGCGGTAAGATTTTAAGAGCAGACTGACAACAATATGGCTTACTATCATCCAAAGCATGTTTTATGATTTTCTGCATACAGAAGAAATTTAAAAAAAAAAAAAAAACAGGGTTTTACAAATGTAAAACTATGAGNCAGGATTTTTTAATATACATAGACATGGAAGCCAACTGGACTTTGGTATCTACATACTTTCTAAAACGTTGCCCTAAGGAGTAAAAGTCCTATTGATTTTCAGTGAGCCAGTCACTTAAATGCTTTTGAAAATTTTACCCTCAGGTTAAAATTCTGAAACTCCTACTCAATGTTAAGCAGGCAAAGTCCCATCAGCATGCCCCAGTTGCAAATAAAATAGCAACTGAGTAAGGGTTTTGAAGTCTGTCCTGTTTCTTTACATGTAATTAACCAAACTCTTAATATATCACTATGTTTCAGTAAACTGCTTTGTGTTTCTAATTACGTGGTCTGAAATGATTACAGTGTATTTAAAAAATGCACACTCTACAACAAACCAGCGAAGAAAATCTGGCATAGTTTCAGGATTTGCTAAGCAAACACTTGCCAAACCTGTTGTTAGATCCGAAGTCATAATTTAAAAACAAGCCTACAAGGTATCTGGAAGAAGATCCCTCTTTCCTTCCTTCTGCTCCATCTCCCACTCCCTTACAAGGAAATCACTTTACCTTATCAAAACAGAACAGTTACTGACATTCGACTCCCGGTAAGAAACCTATCCCTGCTATATTCAGATTTTAGATTTGGCTAGCGCATATTCTTGTTAAAGAAAAAAGTTACCTTCACCAAGAATGTTAATGTCCAAATTCTTCAATCAGATAAATATGCACAACTCCTACTGAAATTAAGGAAGTACCTGAGGGTAAAACCTAGCCCAAAATTAGAATTTTAATAATTGCAATACTGTGTAAACCCTTCTCCGCCAAGAGAAAGAAATGGCCCATCCTGCACAACAAATTCACAGCCTTACCACGCATTTAGTATCAGGGTTTCACTCATAACGCACAAACCACAAAATAATTGAACAAAGTGTATACAGCTTATTTTATTAAAATGAATCCATTCAATATTCCGGTGCATTTGTACAGTATTGAAAATCTCTATTAGTTGCACATGTAGGAACTTCTGTGATCCAGACAACATTTCCACATTTTCACCCTGAACACAGTTTTAACACTGGGAGCCTTAGTGAAAGTGGGTTCAACTAAAGGCTTAACTTTGTCCCTCTCTCAAAGGATCTATAAGAATATCATTTCAGCACATCATTTTTTACTCACAATTACTAATATTTCCTTCCAACCTGAAGTTAGTTTCAGTCACCTAGTTCTCTTTAAGTCCCAAACTGTTTCATGCAATGAGTGAGTGAGTCAGGCTGAATGAAATTAAGACACAGAACTAAGTACCACCTGCCTACGCAGATACTACAACCCATTCCAGATTTCCTTTCCAGCAATTTTAATTGCCTTGAATTTGCAAGTAAAAGAAAATCTAACAGAAATAGCTAATAGAACCCTGCCAGCGGAAGATCTGGTCACTGAAATGCTCTAGGATCTGCCTTAAAACAATAAAGTGACATTTTTACTAAACTGAAGTATGACTACAGTACAGCCCTAGCTAATGAAGTGGAAAAATGCTCACCGAGAGTCAACTTTCCAAAATCTTAAGACTAAGAGCTTAACAGTTTTTTAGGCTTTTTTACTTCAAGAACATTTTGTTGTTGCTGTTGACTCACATACACAAATATATAGAAACATGTGCACACTCAGTTTGGCTAGGAGTGTTAAAAATTCTATTGCCACGAAGTTGAGAGATGGGAATGAATATTCAATACATTCTACCCATTCTATAGGTTGCATATAGAATTTAGTATCAAAACATTTCAGGGAAAAGCAAAGAAAGGAAATTCTTTGCCACAGTAGGTGTCAAGATTTCAAAATCTTTTTTTCAGTCCAAGTCAGAAAAAAAATCCTATCTTTCTGAGCTTCCTTACATAAGAAATTTCAGATCAAAACCAGAAAATCTTACCAGATGTTACTGCTCAGTTTTGGTTTTTTCCTTTGATTAATCTTGACTTTTTGAATTTAACATAATGGCAGTTTAACAGCAGCAAGATAATCCCTGCCTTAAGCATGACATTAGGTTCTAAAGGATTATTTATCTTATCTTATCTAAGCCTAGAAGTATCTCAGTGTACCTTTATAGTAATAAACAGATATTAGCTGTACTTCCTTAATCACAGAGTTTTAAGCAAAACCATCCTCTAGCCTGAAGTGCAGTGGGGTTTCAGTCTTCAGCTAATGCTCCATATATCTATATGATCACAACAGATCAGCATTTAGAATTAAAATGTAGTTAAAAAGTGATATGGTTACAAAACAACTGAACAATGAGGTTGCTGTCAGCAGAGATAATCAGCAACAATGAACTTAAAATGACTACTTCTCGGAAGATTAAGCTTTTCCATGCTGACCATAACAGTAGTTCTTGTCACTGTGGCACACAACATCAGCGGCAAGAAACCGAACGGGCTCTACAACTTGTGTGTGTTATGCGTGTCACCTCCTACCCAAAACGTTGTCACTGTTTACATCTGTAATCTTAAGGCAATGAAGATGTTAATTTTCCAGTGCAAAACACGGGTGTTGTGAGGGAGATTTATTTGAGGATTTCAGTCTTAAGTCTATTTGGAATTACAAACTGGTTTAAATGACATATTAGCATTATTCAAGAAAGGAAACATCAGAACATTCTGTTTGTTCACTTGGCCTTTCTGCAATTCTTCAAAGCTTCTCACAGGGTTGCTTTTCTAGAATGTATCCTCATATGGAAACATTGTACAAATAAAGCTTTCATAACTGTCAACATCTGACTTTGTTTTCCAGGAGGAATATTTCCAGTAAATTTTCACTCTGAGTAAAAACAGAATAGTGTCCTCCCTTCTGGTAGTTTTCATCTAAAATGTAACTCTCATCTCACACACTCATGTCTGCCTGATTAGAATAACACAACAATTTTTGCTGCAGATGGAAAATCCTGCAAGTGAAAATCCCAGGCACAATTCTTCCTTGGTGGGTACCAGATTTGCCTCCAGCTTTGTATTAAACAGACAGTAAGAGATAGTGTTTTGGTACCTGCCTCTGACTTGTGTAATCTTTATTTTTCTCTTGACTTGCTACCTCTTGCCAGTGGCTGGGTGGGTAGCATCACAAAATCCTGCCGTCTAGCTTCCCTTCAGAGTTTTGCATCACAGATGCTCAGTTCCATCCACCTGTTGTATAGAATCCCATACTGACTCGCTCCTTTTTCCACTGCAGACTCTGGCAAGCTATTGGAGTGTCAGAGGTGTGATGACTGCCTGGCATTTCCATGCCTGTCCACCTGGTTCCTCTGCACAGGAAGTACCTTTGGCAACGAACAGAGGAGATACAGTATTGTGAGGGTCTCTCTCTAGAGGGTTTTTTTTTTTTTTTNGAAGCTTGTGACAGAAGATTATTTCAAGAGAGGTATTTGAGATACTTACCAAGGCTGTGAACTTGCACAATGTCATAAGGAGCTAGTAGGTCAGGCAGGCCTAGGAGGCAATTTGGGGACAAATTTTGTAAGATTGGTGTTCTAAGGAGATGCTGTTAACTAGTAGGTGGCAATGCATTTTGCACCCATTTACATCAAAAATGATGGAAAAGAATTCTAGTGGTTTCTATGACATGCAAATTAAGTGTTGCTGTAGAACTCCTTACAATACTAAAGAACCATATCTGTGAGGGTTTTCCTCCTTTAAAGAATACTGAAAATATTTCTACTTCTATGAATTCAAGAAGTTCTAGCATAATTCATGTTTTGTAGTTGCAGAGAACATCAGTAAATGCTGTTATATCTCAAATCCCTACATGAACGTTCAGGTTGAGTCCAGTCTGCCCTACATCCAGTTATCCAGTTTTACACCTGCTTCTTACATGAATTGTACAGCATTTACATATGCAGCTTGTTATAAATTTTGCATAGAATATGCATTTTGTGCTCCTTCTAAAGAATAATATGGACAACATAAAAGAAGGGTATCTTACTCAGAATAAGACATTTGTTCTGGGCAGCCCAATACATAATTTTTGTCAACACTCAGTATCATTATAAGGTCTGTTAAAAAAGCACTAAAACTGAACTACTGGAACTAGTTTACTCAATAAGACTTTAATGACTTTCTCTGTTCTTAAATGAAGTGAGGAAAGAGGTTATTTTATTACTATTCGTTTAGTCAACAAGTATAAGCAAAAATGAATGAATATGATGTTACAAAGGGCAGTGGTATATATGGCTATCAAATACTTCTTTTCACTTTACATTCTAGGAAACACTTGCTGTCAAGAATATTCTAGTATTTGGCAATAAACTGTTTAAGATAGATTTTTTTTTATAAAATGTCAGAAGGAAGAAAAATGCATCATTTTGATACAGCATCAACTTTTTCTAAGGGTCCAACTCAAACCTCATTGAAGTCAATAGAAATCTTACAATTATCTTAAAAGGAGTTGGGTTTTGAGCCTCCATGCAGTAAAACGATCACAAAGAGACTTGCTGGAAGTGTGCCTATAATCTGTGTTCACAGTGTGCCCATTAAATTAACTTAAAACATCTGTCCAGTAGGTGGCATATAAGATCTCATAGGCTAAAATGTAATAAAGCAATGGCATGTCACCACCAACATGGGAAAATGATATTTCATCAGTTATGTTTAAAACGCCAATATGAACTATAAGAGTCTATATGCAGACACCAATGTGGTCTTTTTATTCACTTTTATTTAATTGGCATTATTAGATTCACGTTTCCGTGTTAAAAAGAACTCATCATATTTATAAATAACAGCTATAAAATATTTGATTTATCCAGCTTGTTACAAATAGCTCTTTTTTTTCAGTTTCTCCATTACTTAATGTTTATTATTAATGTCAGCACACTTGTTCTTATAATATGGCGGCAGTCCTTCCCAAGTCCTTGTTCCAAACATCTGAGGGAGGACTGGAAGAGGCTCCCCAGGGCAGTGGTCATGGCACCGAGCCTGCTGGAGTTCAAGAAGTGTTTGGACAACGCTCTCAGACATCTGGTCTGATTTTTGGGTGGTCCTGTGTGGAGCCAGGAGATGGACTCGATGATCTTTATGGGTCCCTTCTGACGGAATATCTATTCTATTCTATTCTATTCTATTCTATTCTATTCTATTCTATTCTATTCTATTCTATTCTATTCTATTCCACTCTACAACTTTTTCTCACTCCTTGTTACAAAAAGTCTGCTTAGAGGTCATTAGTGAATGCAGTCCCTCATTCCCTGGAAGCCCCCTTCCCCTCCAATATGCACTGCTTCTATGGACGTTCGGCACTGAGACTGATTTCAATCTCATGCCACATGCAGTAACTCCATTGTAAGAAATCTGTGGTCTTCCTTGAAAGGGAGACTTGGGAATCCTCCAGTCCCATTTGACTCCTCTCTGTATCACTAACTATTCTTTATTTTGATACAACAGGTAATGTAGCAGTGACTTAATACCACATCACCACAGAAGACTAAACACCACTTTGTGAAATTACAATACCTGAAAGAACTTCAAAATATCTTAATTATCCCACACACAAAGATTAAAGGAAGGAAGACAGTCCCAGAAATACAGAGGCTGCTTAATGTAATCATATTTCAGGATTACTCTTGGTTATTAAAGTCCTTTTTGGCTAGGGATTTTGCAGAGGATTGAAGTCACTCATTGTTTGCCTTATTACCTTCAGCAAAACATCTGAGAAGCAGGAGCACTGGGTTTGCTTTCCAAATCTAGCCTTCAGCTTTGTGGCGCACATAATCTTTGCATGGTGAAAGTTCAGGCCGTATCCCGAACCCTAATTGGTTTGGGCTCCAGCATCAAAAGTTGGCAAAGTGCTTGAAAATATCTCATTAATCTAATCTTGTGACTTTGGGGCCATTGCAATGTTTTTTATGTCTAGGATTTGCATCTGTACTGTCAAGCATGTGTGGATCTCAGAATATTCTCAAGACCTAACTCTCCTGTAATTCACACCACAAACCCTTAAACTAATAGCAAGGCATTATTTTAGCATAAGTGCCAGGAGGTGGAAAAATACTTACTATACTCAGAAACACTGACTATACTCAGTGGTTTTGTGTGGGCCAAACTTTTGTTCAGGCAAGCTGCCTGGACTGCACCCAGGCAAAATCAGTCATAGTAATGGTTCATCAGCAAGCATTGGGAGGTTTTTTTTCCTTACAACAGCGTAGATTATTTAAAACCAAGCTGTAAGTGGGCTACGTACAAAAGTATAGATGGAAAATTTGTGGGATATGTGGCTGAGTGTGCGCATGTCTGCACTCAAATCCACTTTTCAGTTTGTAGTCTAGACATGGCCTTATGGCTTGGATTTGGAAATACTGAACCTCATAGAGATGAAAGTAGGGTTTAATACCCTAAGGCAGATGGGGTGGAATGTGGAGAAAACCTAATAATGCAGGTTACTTTAAAGTCTGAATTATGACTGTGGTCAATCCTGCTTTTTTAAATGGGGAGGGGGGAATTTCAACTCATCAAAATTTGGCAGGTACAATTCAAGATAAATAGTTTGAATCTCTAGTGACTGTGGTTTGGAAACAAAATTAAGCTTGTAATAAATTTCTGTAAATTTTCTTTCCGAATGTTCTGCTAAACACAACTTCTCTCTTGGAGGCAGCTGTAATAATACAATATTTTACATTTATAAAGTGCTTTTCATCCTGAAAAATCCCAACAGGCTTTGCAGACTGAGTTCATTCACAATCGCCTAAATGTGACTAAACTGCATGGGGAGCAACAACCAGACATGGAGGTACATCACATACCTTGGGCCATGGAAGTTTTGGCTGAAAATGCTGTACTATTGTATCAATGTTGAAAGAATTACACCTTTTTATCTGCATGAAATGGGCAGGACCCTGGATTTTTCACATCACTCAGTTGATTGTAAACTTCACCAGTTCAGTAAGTACTTGGGAAGGTAAAAGCATTGAGCTGATTTTATTGGGACTGGAATAGTTATAGCCAAGGTGTCTTAAAATTAATGCTTAGAGCATTAGGCTTCCTTACCAGATAGATCTGGATATTAGTTCCAGCTTTCTATGCCGTTGCATGGAGTGAGACAGTTGTTGGGTACAAAGCCTTTGTGAGGCTGCAGACAAGCAAAAGCACTTCCCTGCAAGAGGGTGACAGACTGAACGTTACTAGCAATTGTTTGTCTGACTGGCATGCTCCTTTAAAAATAGAAAATACCTCACATAGGAATAATTTAGAAAGAAAGGAAGTACTGCATGCAAGCAACTAGCACAAGTAATAGTATTAGTTGAATGTTTACGTTAAGATCATGGGCTTTTCCATTACAGTGGAAAGAAAATGGAGGATATAGTGAATGCTCATTTTGTTAGCTTACAAAACTGTCATATAGCATTATGTTTTGGCATCAAGCATGTTGAAAGATCCAAAAATGCTTGATACAAGTCAGAACTCAAATGTCTACTTCTTTAGAAGAAAGAGCTCTCGTGGAGTTCAACTGAAACTGCATAAGTGAGGCAGGATCTAGCTTGCTGAAGACTAGCTGCACCATTCACTGAAATGCAGCTATTTAAGACTGGAAAAAGAATGGACTTACTAGGTGGAATTAGAAATATCTAATGAAATTGAAACTGCATTTAGTACATTGAGAAAGAAGTCTCAACAAATAAAAATGTGTTTCACCAGAAGAAATAGATTACACTGATTCTTGTTTTATGTTCTCCATGCTACCTCACTCTTGCCAAAGGCCAAATCCTTACCCAAATATTTAAAGTAAATTATCAATACAACATTTATGTAGAAAGCACAACTCATATGGTACAGATAATTTATATATAAAAACAATATAAAACATTTTCAAATGTACATTTTCCTTTTTTCTTTCTAATAGTCAATTATAATCTACAATCTTTCCATTTTTGTGTATGAGGTTTTGGAAGAATTCTCTTAAAATAGGACCATTTTAATTTTAAACAAAAGTCATGATAACAATCGATGTTGTTTCTTGGGATCTATTGTTCCTGAAAATCTTTTTTTTCTCTTTTCCACACAAAGTCTACTGGCCAAGCTGCATGTTGCTCTGTGCCACAGGCTGTAAAGTCTTTTATATAGCATTTCTTTGTTTCAAGGATAACTGTTTAGAAAAACAGAAGGAAAGTGCTCTATTTCTTTTGCTGTGGAAGGAATGCAAAGTTTTCTTGTTCCTGAGACTGTACTGCAGGAGAAGCATTAAAAAAAAAAGGAAAACTGACTTTGGCTGAAGTCTTTGAAGGAGCTAAAGAAAATCAGCTGTCCACTCAAGTTGGTTCACCAGGACAGTTTAGTTTCTACCAGCCTTACATTTGTCTGAAAGTGACAGCCACTAAAACAAGACACTATTTTTCATTAGATCCCAATAAGGTTATGGAAGCCACACAAAAATATGAAAGTTATTCATTCTGAAGGCTACAGATGTGGCCTTTTAAAAAGTATTAAAAGTATTTAAAACATTATTTGTTACTCTTTTTTTAATGTAACAATAAACAGAGCAGGGATCCAATTTTATTGCATATCCCAAAGGTTTTTTAAATATTGGAAGGCCAGAGGAGATTGTTAGACAATTACATGAAATACATCCAGGTACTTTTGTACGGAACATCATAACCTGTATTTGACTAAAGAATTTTTTTCAGAGGGGCACTGAAATATGAAAGAAGACTTCAGCAGATCTAGAATCCGTCTCTTCTGCTCTTCACCCTTGCCATTAAGCATGTATGTGTCATCTATATTCTGAAGGTGTGAGCTTTGATTTTTTTGGCCTCAGAAGATTTCTCATCTGTAATGCCAGCCAGTATTTTCCCTTGTAAAGGTACAGGTGCACCAGATTTCAGTAATCTCTAAGTCTTCTTTTATTTCTCTCTCCTTTATCACTGTTCAGTCTCTCAAAGAGCTACCAAGCTACTTAGCTGAACAAAGGAGTTATTTTTGTCTCTAAGAATATGGTACGAGGCCTACTGTACACAAAGTACAAAACATCAAGGTATTCATGACAAAAATCTAATTTAAGAATAGTGCTGTCAAATTCTCAGCAGTATCAAAGTGAATAATTCCTTAATAAAAACAGTTATATGTGTCCCCGCCTTTTATAAGCTTTTCTTTATCATGCNTAATAAAGATTATATAAAAAGAAATGTGCCCTTTTCAGGCTGGTTGATGATTTTTCATTGGATGCTGGCTATTTGTATCTCTGCACAATCCAATTGTGCATTCTCTCTAGAACCATCTCACAGCAGAAATTCCAGAATCATTACACTGATTTCATTGAAATGTACTGGTTTATGAATAAGTAATACAGATGTTGTCTTTGATTCTTAGTAACCTTTAAAAAAATAGTCTAAAACTAGACATAAATCAGGAGGTTGGTGCTTTCATAGAGATGAAACTAATGTGCTCCTTGAACTTGTGGGATGAAAGTTGGTGTCATTTGATATGGACTGGGGGCAAGGTTACATGTTTGGGAGACTACTGCGGTTACAGACCAAAATTTCCCTCCCCTAGAGGTATATTCCTTCTGTATTCCATCAGGGCAAACCCTTGAATCTGCAGAAGGCCTTAGCAATTACACACCAGCAAAATGCTATGGTCCAGGTGCATACCAAAGAACAAAAACAGTAAAATGCTGACATTTTAAGACACCTAAGGGTACATATCGTTCTCATTTTGTGGCTTTCTGTGACATTTTTTTTTAGTCTGTCATGTCTCCTTTCCCTATTGTTACTACAGATTCAATCGGATACTAGAAGTGAAAAATTCACCAGAATTCTCCATTGTAAGATCTTTCTTTTGTGTTGACTTTTGTCCTGGCAGGAGATAAACCATCTCTTTCAGTTTGTCTGGGACACAGATGAGTATGGGCAAAATTTTTTGAATACTGAGTCATTAATCAAAAGGATCTATTTTTCCAGTTTTTAGTGGTCTCCCTTTTCAAAATTTTGTCATTGAGTAGGCCATTAATTATTTTCTATTTATATATGCCCAACCTTTTCCTAAACCAGCTTGAATAGATTAGTTTAGTGTTAATATTCTCTAAACTGTGTAGTTAGTTTTCCTACACTTTTAAAAAATATGGACACTTGACAGCTTCCTGCCTCTATGGCTCATTGAAAGACAAAAAATGGGCAAAATGTATTGCAGTAATAAAAAGCACATTTTACCATGATTTTTCCAGATATGGCGTTCTGATAAAATTTAAAATTTGTTCTTGAGCGTTCAAGTACTGAAAAATATTTATGAGTTTCAAAAGTCCAGTGTTGGTAACTGTGAAATAGATGTAGAGCCACTCCTCATTCTTTCAGGCAGTTCCTGAACGACATGTTGTGGGACACCACCTGGTGGATAAATGTAGTTAAAGCAAATATTTATATTTGCAAACAATTTTTTTTGTTCTATGAAGTTCGTATTTGCTCAGATACCCTGCAGTTTCCCTGGCCTTACCCGGTCTCATAATAAAGGCAGTTTGAAGAACTATTCAGATGCGAATTCCTCACCAACATGACCTCTACTCTTTAGAAAGTAACGCAGACCGTAAGAGACCTTTGTGATTAAAGTACTGAATTCTAACTCATTTTGAATGTTGATGATACCCATGGGTGCATTTCAGCATTAGCATTTTACCATGTGCTTCTGTGGTATTTACCATGCTTCTATTCACTTCATGAAGCAGCCTCAAAGCACAGGAACGAGACTCTTTTTGGATGAGATTAAACTAGAAGATATGCTCCAAAAGCACACCTAACACTCTCCATCCACAGGACCAGGTTGGAAATACCCCTAAGTAAATCTACCTGAAATGTGTGTTGTGGATGTTGAGCTCTCAGCACAAACTCTTTCATACCACAAACACTTTCTTATTAGCCTACACTACTTGCAAATGTTGACATAGTTCACGTGACTCACCTGGACCTACCTGCAGAGCAGAGCCTAGATGGGCTTTGTGAATCTGACTGGAAACTTCAGTCCATCACAAAGTTAGCTTCAAAATGGAAACAGAGATGGGGGAGGCTTCTGTATACTTGAAGATTCATTACATGGCTCTCAGGTATGTAATTTAGTAGCTGAGTAAAAAGTTCTGGATCACACATTTTCTCCTTAGTCAAACAGAGTCCAGAAAAAATCATTTTAGAATATGTCTGTCTGTTTGTTTTTCTGGTGCAGTAGGATGAATATTTAGAGGGATTGCCCTAGAAGCAGTGTTATTTTACTGAATTTCTTCAGTATTTGGAAGATTACGGATACTCATGTTACACATTTGCTTGAAAAACATATTTTGTCTGCTACTTTTATATTTCTCATGAAGCAACCAAATAAAAAGATAGGGTGTCTTTTCTAAAAGTAAAAAATAATAGAGGGAGAAAGAGAAAGAATTGCATCTGTGTATAATTATAGCTGATGTGCTAAAAATTCACTGATCTTCTGTAAGTTCATCTTCAGCAAAACCTCACACGATCAGCCCTTTTTTATGCCAAAAAAACCCATGATTTTTATAGCCAGGACTTTTCTACATCATAAATGTAAAAATAAAGCAGTATGTTATTGATGGGAAGTATTATTGGCACCAACTGTATTTCTAATGAGCTATAATACATGTATGCTAGTTTCTAGATTAAGGCTGGATGTAAATTTGTAAGTGCATATAACCATGTAGTACTTTCACCTTATGTGATAAAATATAGAATCTTAAAATATACAAGCCGTATATTTAAAATAAAGTAAGCACAAATTCTTAAAATTCAGAAAGCAGTAGTATTCCTGTAAAGATAAGACATCATTTACTGGAATTGCTTTTACTATCCACACCCAATTTTGACATTTATGAGGCCAAGATAAGTAACACTGATTTATTAAGAAAGTTATTTTAACAACAAATTTAACTATTCAAGCTTTACGTTTACTTTTAGGATTAATAATGTTTATCAGATTGGCACTTGCATTTAAATAGAGCTCTTAGTTTCATATTAAGAATGTAAGAAAGGCCTGACTAGGTCAGACCAATGGTCTATCCAGCTCAGTTTTTGGCCTTCAGCAGTGGCAATAGGAGAGTCTATTCACAGTGAGTAATGAGCCCTGCCATTTTCAGAGGTCCATTCCTCTTTCACTTCCCACGACACACCATTATTGTGTTAGGAAAATGAGAGATACGTCCCTACCCTATGGCAATGTGATTGGAAAAAGGGAAACTTCACTCTCGTTTTCAAAAAGGGTAGAAAGGAAGACCCAGGAACCTACAGACTATTGAGCCTCACCTCTGTGCCTGGGAAGATCATGGAACAGATCCTCCTGGAAGCTATGTCAAGGCACATGCAAGACAAGGAGGTGGTCCAGGACAGCCAGCATGGCTTCACCACAGGCAAATCATGCCCGACCAATCTGGTAGCCTTCTATGATGGAGTGACTGCATCAGCCGACAAGAGAAGACGGACCGATGTCATCTACCTGGAATTCTGTAAGGCCTTTGACATGGTCCCACATGACATCCTTATCTCTAAATTGGAGAGATGTGAGTTTGAAGGGTGGACTATTCAGTGGATAAGGAACTGGCTGGATGGCTGCAGTCAGAGAGTTGTTGTCAATGGCTCTACATCCAAGAAGCTCGACATGAGCCAGCAGTGTGTACTCACAGCCCAGAAGGCCAACTGCACCCTGGGCTGCATCAACAGAGGTATGTCCAGCAGGTCGAGGGAGGTGATTGTCACTCTCTGCTCTGCCCTCGTGAGGCCCCACTTGGAGTCCTGCACCCAGGTGTGGGGACCCCATCACAACAAAGACGTGGACCTGTTGGAGCGGGTCCAGAGGAGGGCCACGAAGATGATCAGAGGGCACCTGTCCTATAAAGAAAGGCTGAGAGAGCCGGGGTTGTTCAGCCTGGAGAGGAGAAGGCTCTGGGGAGACCTCATTGCAGTCTTTCAATACTTGAAGTAGGCTTACAAAAAAGATGGAGAGGGACTCTTTACATGGGCAGATAGAGATACGACAAGGGGGAACAGTTCTAAACTAAAAGAGGGAGATTTAGATTGGATGTTAGGAAAAAAATCTTTACTCAGAGGGTGGTGAGGCACTAGAACATGTTGCCCAGGGAAGTTGTGGATGCCCCATCCCTGGAGGTGTTCAAGGCCAGGTTGGATGGGGCCCTGGGCAACCTGATCTAGTGGGTGGCATCCCTGCCCGTGGCAGGGCGGTTGGAACAAGGTGATCTTTAGGGTCCTTTTCAACTTGAGACATTCTATGATTCTATGATGTCCTTTTATTTGTCTAATCCCTTTTTGAACCTGCTGTCACAGTTTGCCTCTATAGTCTCGTGTGATAGCAAGTTCCAGAAGCCCACCACCCTATGTTTAAAGAAATGCTTTGTTTTATCTGTGTTTAGCTGCTGTTCTATTGTTTTTATCAAATTCTCATATGACAGGATACAGTGAATAATTCACCTTAACCGCTGTTTTCATCACTTTTCTCCCCAGCCTTCTCCATTCACTGCTGAAGAGTCCCAACATTTTCAGTCTCTCTTTGGAATGTAGCTGCTCAATACCTTATTCATTTCAGATGCCCTTAGAGCTATATGTTGTTATGCAGAATACCAAGACATTTTTTAATTTTTCTGAGAGCTTCTCAGCATATTCTGGGATCCAATTGTTATATTGGTGAAAAGAATACTGAAGGTTTCCATATTATCAATGTGATATTTGCTTTCTAGTAAGAGAAGTTACTTCTCCCTATTGCTTATTCCTAAGGGTTCACAAGAATTTATACTGGGGAATATAATTTGATTTTCTCCTTACTAATTTCAAGCTACTATTTTATATGTAATGCAATTCATTAACTTCAAATTTAAAATTTTGAGGAGTACCTTATTTTTGCTATAGCAGGCTAATATATTTTGCTGTGTTTCAATAATACATATACTTTCCTCTAATATGCTGTTTGGTTATTCCTTTAATGTATTTATCTATCCACAGCATTTTTAATTATGTTAGGCTCTTCTGGAATGTCTTTAAAGTTTTCCTCAAAGACTTTGAATCATATATATTCAATGCCTTTTCTGACACTCAGTATCTCTCCTGCTGTAACAACTTAAGCTGAACACTGCTTTTGAAAATTTTCCTTTTCACTTTCATTTGAGGTGTGTTTTTTCCACCTCTTATGTTAAGGGTTTAGTTCTGCATTAATTACTAATATTATCTACAAGTGCAGAAGCTTATGGCCACAGGTAGCTACCTTCTTTTCTCCCAGGAGAAAAATACACGCATTGTGTTGACTGGTTTTGATTTATAGAACACAAAGGCCTCATTCATTCCGATTTCAAGGTCATCCCTATGTGATCTTCTTGACAAGTTTGAACAACTTGCAGATAAGCATCAGAAGTCCTCGTGAATAACAATGACTAAACCGTCAAGATAGTAATAGTATGATTGAAGGGATCATCCTCTAAATGCAACACATACTAAGGAATGTGGAGAAAACTTCTCAGCCTTACTGTTGTGATAAAATGGCATGTGCCATTTTTAATGTACTGCTGAACTGGTTTGCTAATTGGAATCAAGAATTAAATGAACTGGCTTATTTAGCTAAGAAGAGAGGGATTTTGACCATTTCATATAAAGCAGAGTGTAGGAAGCTCAGAGAATATATCTTTCTCTGACTCCTTTGTTCCTCTGTGGGAGGCCACTCTATAGCATCAAGAAAATTCCTTGATGCTGCTGAGTTTCATATGGGCAGATTGACAGGATGCAGAGCTTGGCACAGTTATCTTTTTCTGATCAGGATTACAAATAGCAGCGGTGGCAAAGATCCAAACTGACCTATACCGACAAAATAATTTAATTCTTCAGAGAATCTGACCACAAACACATTTAGTCCTTTACTTTCATGTGGAGTTCAAAACGCTGCGAAAATCTCATGGTGTGCTGTACTGTAAGTTCTGTGCTGCACACATTCATTCATTAATAACTCTGTGTGGTACCACATGAGACTGAGACAAGTAGATATATACAAGGTTCTAAAGAGTGATAAATAAACTGGGTTTATTTAATTCCTAGATAAATTTTATAGAAGTAGGACATGTGAAAATTGGATGATAAAGATTCCCATGCCCAGTATGACTAAGGATGTCATGTATATTAATTAAGCAAACAGAAACAAGAAAATAGTTTGTATGTATTTTTGAGGTGCACACAATTCACAATAGAACAGGTTTCCAGTCTCAGTGCCAGATTAACCTAGCCAAAAAGGATAATTGATTGGTTTTATGCATCATTGCACAGTGTCTAAAGGCACTCATAATCTATGGTTGATTGCATTTTGAGTATTGCCAAAAGGAATACAATCCCCTCACTGTTGAACAAGATCATAATATTTATATTGACAATTGAGAACTTTGAATAATACATAGTCCCATCATGTCTCTTCTATAAAATTAAGACTCTTTTATGTCCAAAATCAAAAACAGATTGCACAGTCCAAATAGTTAGGATCTTGTCAGCATTTTTCAATTAAAATTGCTTATTTGTCTAAGTTGTGTCTTTGTCATATAAATATGAAAATATATTCCTACAGTATGGACTTGGATTCAATTCAATTTCTAGTCTTTCTTGTATTATCTTATAGTAAGTTATCTGCCCTCTCAAAATGAGATACAAAGGATATAAAGGAAATTGTCTTTTTTGTTTATGAGGCTGAGAAAATAAAGCATTGTTCCCAATTACAAATTGTTTGCTCAAAAGGTAGTATTAAACGTGGAGACATCTTTCAAGAAGAATGACCAGATTCACTTTGACAAAGAACAGGCTGAGGGAGCGTATGTTGTCTCTCTGAAAACCAGTGAGCGAAGATTTTGAATAAAAAGGTATTTTAAAATTTCTGATGGAACACGGAAACGGTTGATATATTCTGTGAGTGTCCCAGTCAAGCAAGAATGTAGGATCACTTTTTACAGATTGATCTTCAGGCACTGAAAATTTTCTTCAAAAAATTCTTCTCAGAATTCACTGAGTGCATTTAAGTATTTTAAAGGTTTATAAAAGTACATTATTAAGATATCTTTAAATCAACCTTTTTTTTTTTTTTCTCTTTCTAATTGCAGGGAGCCCTGTTATTTGGGCGTAGAGTTGAGAGTCAGTAGTTCTTAATTTTATTTCTGTCACTGCCATTCTGTGCTTTTACAATTCTGTGCTTTGAATTCTCCATGAGTAAAACAGAGATAAAAATAATTTCCTTTGTATAAAGCTTCAGGATTTACTGATGAAGGTATCTTTTCAAACAAAGTAATGAGATTAATTTTGGTTGCTGGGCTTACAAAAAAAAAAAAAAAAAGATCTATAAAGCATCTAGGTACCCTAGAACAGTTTTGAGACTTACTCTCTTAAAATGATTGATCTTTTTTTGAGGGAACGGTGTAACAAGCTTTTACCTGCACGGAAGGCAAACAGGCTACCCCAGGCCAAGACAAAGGCACCACCAACCACATATAAGTCTCTTTCAAGGGAGTAGTTTTGTTATGAACAAAACCACACACACACACACACACACACACACAAAAAAAAGCTAAGTGGAATAGCCTCACCATTGCAGTATATCCAGTGGACAGTTACATTATGCTCATGGAAGGTTTAGATTGAAATTCCTGCAGCAAATCTGTACACATTGCATTTGGGATATAGAAGACCTTCTCAAGAGAAAGTGCAGACAAAAAGATTGATGTGACTGGCACGTTTTGCTGATGCCAGACAGTGTCTGGGACAGAAAGAGTCCCTTTGGGAACTGTGCTCCTGCCCAAAAATTACCTCTGAATGTTCTCTTCTTCATTCCTTACAAGCAAAGTAAAAGGGCACTGGGCTGGTTTGGGTGTAACTGCCACAGAAGTCACAGCTGCAAACTGCATTTTCTGTTGGCTAGCTTAGTTTACACTCTGCCCTGCAAACTGATTTCAGTTAATTCCCTCCTAGATACCTAACTTTTCCAAGGCTTTGTGCATGACAGACTCACTTGAAATTCTGAATTTCTCTAAGTGAGAGTGGTTTCCAAGAGTTAGGCACAGCACTACGAAGTTTTATAAATCATATGTCTCCCTTTTAAATCTAGCCCAAGATCTTCTGCTTCTGAATGTTACCTAAAAAGGAGAATCTTTCCTGGGTGAAGAACGCCACTGAAGCACAGCATTGCTTTCCTCTCATTTTCACTCAGTTATATTTCATAATAGGATTGTTAAGACAGGGACATTTATTTCTATTATTTTTCTTATCTTTATGTCTCTGTGATTCTACATCTTAAGTTTTTCACCCTTCTCGTCTACCTTTCCTCCACTATTCTTGTGACACAAAATAGGCATGGAAATTTCTGACATTCACTGGGGGATGTCTCTGGTACCAGTTCCAAATATTCATTTGAGTAATTTCTGAAGATCTGTGAGAATTCTGCAGAACTGCTTTCTACTTTTGTTGAAGGTATTTCTAAAACATTAATTGGGACTTCTTTGGCTATTTTGGGCAGCATGGAAGATGGTCAGAGAAAATCGTGCAGCGTGTGCTGTTTAATTCTTTGCACTCACATTCCATGCCAATGCTCTTTGTGTGGTTTGCACAGTAATAGAGTAAAAAAAAAAAGAAAAACCAGAAAGCCAATTGCAATGAATGGCAGTTTAGTTTGTTCTTGCTTGTGTGATTTCACTGTTTTGTTGTTGTTGTTTGTTTGTTTGTTTGTTTTCAGTAGTGATTTTTTGGAGAAAACAGTATTTAACTACAATCCCATCCACCCTAGAGTTACAGATTCAGCATTACCTACTAGTGACCTAGCATTGGCAATTTAAAACATAAGATCTTCTGGCTGTTATTAATGTCCAAATAGTATATGTTTTAGAGCATTCTGAAGGTTAAGATGGTACTCTATAAACAGCTTGCAGATGAAAATCCACCTCCAGTAAATTCCAAGCAATGCACTGACAGACACAGGAAATTTTGTAGACAACTACCCAGTGCAGGCTGGGCAATATTGTATTCCTGACCCTACAGAATATTGTAATCAGGGTATTTACATATATAAAGTGTAGCTCCAGCAACTGTGTACATTTTTTGTTGTCTTACAAGCTGAAACCAAGAATTAGATTTAAAAGATTTTCAGATGTCTAGAGTTACAAGCTAGTATCTAATGTTACCCTCCAAAACACCTAGTATATATCAGCTTTCTTAGTCAATCAGATTGCTAAACATTAATTTCTAAAAACTTGCTAGAACTGCACTATGTCCCAGAGAACCAAGGGTAAACTGCAATAATGGAGAATTTTCTTAGAGAAAATTCTAATTTTATCCCAATCTACTGTATTATTAGCTTGCGGATGTCAGTTACTGAGGCTAAAGAATTAATACAGTCTGTTGCAGCTGGGTTCTTGGTATTTGCTTGGGTATATTCACAGTTCAAATAGAGGAGTCTGGAACAGGGTGTAAAAACTAAATTCCTTGATATATAGAATGAACCAGGAAATACAAGGACCGGAGTATTTTCAAAGGATGGATATTTGTTACTTTCTGAAAATCTGAAAAGTAAAAGTGCATCAGATTGGGAACCAAAACTGTGTAAATACAGGGACAGATAGTTTGGCATGGATTTTATGAAATATATGTTCTCTGCTTAGATGAAAAAATGGGGAAATTGAGTATTAAGACTGCCCTTCTAGACACTTTCCTTTCTTTTTGATTATGAATAATAGTTTAACCAGGTGGTTTTTATATATAACTTACGCAGTTAAACCGAATCAATGCTAATTTTTACAGCATTTCACTTTAAATTTAATCTGTGTTTTTTCTGTTGTAACCAAGGTAGATAAATTGCAGCTGTATTCTGAACTGTCTGACAAAATGCTGAAGGTCTTGGAAAACAGAATTATGATAAACAAGATCAAACTTCAGTCATTGCTGATAGTGAAGAAATAAAGAAATAACTACAAGACATCGACTCCATTTTGCAAAAATCTTTCAAAATTCTGAAATATGTCCTTGCTGAACAAAACCTTTAAAATATCTGTGTTAAATGGTTTGTTTCAAACTATTATTTTTTTAAATCAAAAAGCTCAGCTCTTACAATTCTCCTTTCCATTCTGAAGTGACCTAAGTTTCCTGGATCACTAGAACTTCCCCCAAAAGTTTTAGGTTTAACAAAACAGTTTATTTGAGTAGTATTTTCTAGGTGAAAATATTATTACCTTGAATGAGCTAAAATAACAAAAGCCAATGCTGTGTATTTGTGTGTGACTAGAATTTTTTATCACATGTGACATACAGCTTTTAATAGAAAATTTTTTCTTCTCATCAATAAGCAGACACACAAAAGAGGGAGCTTCCTTCTATCAATAACCTTTAACTAACAGCAAATCTTCTGTTTCCTCAAGGCAAACGGTCAGGTAGCTCTAACACCCGCAGCTACTGGCAACATTTGCCTAAGAAGGCATCAAACTACTGGGAGCCTGGGAAAATACAAATACAGTAAATGCACTGCAAATACTTCAGCTGGCACTTAGAAGTTGTCCAGTCATGAAGTACTTCTTTTTGATAATAAAAAACCTGAGAACTCACCAGAACTTAGCTTACTATGGTGTTGGAACTATTACCAAATATATTTAGAAGAGGAGAAAGCTGCATTATGGGTGAAAATAGTGTTCATACACCAAACTGTAAGAAGGTAGAAGAGCTCTCTGAGATGATAATTCCTTTTAAGGTCTGCTGGTACACTTTATGGAACATATCCATCACTTATAAAAAAAAAACAAAAAACAAGTATTTCTGTAGAAGTGGAAGTGGGCTCTATATATACGTGATTTCACAGCTGTGCACATATTTTTAAAAAGAAATCACAAACTCAGACTGACAGGCATAGAGCCAAGTTCTCAAAGGTACTAACGTGCCTGTAAGTCCAACCAGTTGCCTAAAAGCTCTTTGTAATTCATGTAGTGTGAGAATTCCCTATGTGCTTGATAGTTCCAGAGCATCCATACTGGATTCAAGTTGTGCTCTGCTACGACGACTGTTACTTGTTAGAGTTCCCTACAGCTTTTACAAACATATTCTCAAGTATTTTTCTCCCCAGAACAGTTTTGTGAACTTGAATACATATCTGTGTTAGTCTTCGGCCCACATAATGCCAGTACATATCACTATACATACAATGCCTCTCTCTATATATTGTCTCTATACATACATTGTCTCTACTTACAATGCATTCAATGCCCCTACATATCCGTGCAAGATAACAATATGAAGAAAGAGAGAGAGCATGATCATAAGAAATCTTTAATGTGAATTCACTAAACCATTCCTAACCAACAGTTAAATCACCATGCCTACCAGATGTAGAAAAACCTCTAAAGTAAATTACAGCTATATAGTTTGTGAAAATGTCACAGTTCATGAAGGTGCTCTTCAAGCACCTTCCTGAATCCTTCATCATTCAATGTTACCTGCTCCCTTTTTGTCAAGCAGGAAGGCAAGAAAGAAAAAATAGAAACAGTCTTGAAAGATAATTGTGCTATATTCATTCTGCTGCTAATAGGGAATAACAAATAACAAATTTACGGATGTGACTATATGAGTGTAAGAGGAAAATAGTGGACTTGACTTAGAAAGTCTGTTCCAGCCCTGTCCGTGCAGGACAGCATTGCAATGGTGGCTTTTGCCATGTATGTAGATTCAACAGACAACTGAGAATTAATCCATTAATTACCTCTGATATACCACTACAGTAGTGAGATGTCCTAACTCTTTTAGTAGCTTTAGCTACTCTTTAGTGCCTTTAGCTTAGGTACAGTATGTGGTAATCATTAGAGAATAAGAATAGGAGTAGTAACATAGTGTGTAATTCATTCACACAGCTGAGGTCAGCATAGCTTTGAAAGACTAAAGAGAAGTTATAGGATCCCCAAATATGTGATGGATGAGTCAGGGTTTTTACCAGAGCAGAAGGCACAAAGAAACGTGCCAGGTAGCCAATAAACATAATTTATATAAATTAAGACTTCATATATGATTAAGATAATAATTTTAAGAGTTCTGGCATTGTGACTGCACCTTTGCCCCTGACTCAATATACTTTTCAAGTTTTTACATGTATATTCTCAAACTCTTCTTCAGGTTTAGTTTTATTTCAGATCAGCATAGTATCATTTCCAGGTATTTCATATTACAATATGAATTCACTACAGAACATGCTTTTGCCATGTTATGTCTCCATGGCATTAATTGCACAATTAAGTTATTACACTTATTTTTATTATTATTATTTTGCTGGGAATGCCTATGCTCTCTAATGAGGTTCCCTGAGCCCTCACGGTTCCTCAGGTAGTGTTTACGGGCCACCAATGGTTACAGAGCTTGCAATACCCAAGGTAATTCACTTAGAACTGCTTTTATGCATCTCCACATGGCACAGTCTTGCACAATGTAAACACAGTCTGATTGCCAACATAATAAAAAGACAGAATACCTGAAGTTTATATCTGAAAACTACTTTTGCAGCCATCATGATTAAAATTTTACTTGAAGATGAAAAGTTAAGGGATTTTTCAATATCTGTAGGTTGTGAAACCAGTCCAGTGACAAAGATTTCTCTGCATCAATAGGCAAACCGCCATCTGACATCAGTAAGAACACTATTGACTTCTATATCTAGAGAGCTCTGCAGACATCATCCTTTTAGAAATGGTTTTCAGTTAAAGGCTGAGGCAGTCAACTTTGTTAGGAAGCAGAATTAAAAGTTTTTAAAACACACTATATGTTTTTGTGACAGATACCAACAACGTTAGTAAGCAACATGATTTCAAGTAGTGAATATAGAAGTTTTACTTACATGACTAACAACAATACTCTTATAATTACTTCTCTATTGAAATAGCTTCCCATGAAGCCTTAAGCATTCCAAGCTTGTACATTACAGAGGACCAAAAATTCTAACTATCATGTTCTGGAAAGCATATGTGATCACAGCAATGGAGATTTGCTTTTAAATGTTAGGATACATACAAACCACTGTGGGGGTGTGCGTATAAAGTTTTGAAACATTAGGATGTAAATTTCTGAGACTAGAGTAATAGGATTGTTTGACATAATTTACATACCCATAAAAGAGCTGCAGCAGACATGAATTTTACTTCAGACTATAGATCAGACTTGGAAACTCCAAGCACGCAGAATGGTCAGAGAACAAAATTAAGAGTATGTTGAAATGAGTGATACATCCAAATAGTGCTGATAGAGAAATAAGACTGAGCCAGTATATCTGTTGGAACACTCCTCCATCAAACCTGTCACACTTCTGGTGGTGGTTGTTATTCTCCAGGGTAGTATTCAGATGTCAAGTCAGATCAAAGCTGGCTTTGAACGAGTTAGTTCATCCATACCATGCAGACTGCTGGGACTCTTCTGCCATAGGCTGCATGTGGACTGTTCTGCCTTCTTCCCTTACGCTTACCATTGTGCAATATATATCAATTTAGATTACACATAATACTAGAAAAACTAAAGAATTCAGATTTCTTGTTTCCCAGGCACTACTCTAACCATTCAAGTTAATCACTAGTTTCAAAATGAACATAGTCTGAACTTTTTAAATATAGGGTCAAGCTTGTAGCATTTATTGAAAAATAAATATTCTCCCACAATTCTGCTCCTGAACTTGTTGGGGTCACTGAGATGTCGTCAGTGCTATCAGCAAGATTAATAGTGTGAGCAAGAGAAGTGATTCAAATCACACAAATGCCTGAGTGCTTTAGATAGTGTGGAGTATTTGAAACATCTGCACAGGGCTTGCAGCTACTGGACCTATGGGAGACCTCCGCTCTTCTGGAGCAATAGCTGGAATGCAGGTGGGATATCCTAGTGATCTCTCCTCAGGCTTCTAGGTTTCACCTGATAAACACTGACAAAATATTTCCGGTAGCAAGAAGAAAAAAGGAAATGTGCATTTATCTACAATATATTGCATTTACTTTATACTTTACCAAGTGAAATTTATTTACAACCTCAAAAGTACATTAATTGTACCAGTTTCTATGTACCATTGGTGTAACACATGCAATTTAAAATTTGTCCCTGTTACTAAATAGCAGATAATTTTCTTATTTTTGATGGATGTTCTGTAAATATGCAGAACTGTACAAACATGGGATTGAAAATAATTCTGTAGTAGGATCTGCTCTGACTGGGGAGTTGGACTATATGAACTCCAGAGATCCCTTCCAACATAAATTGATTGATTCTATACAACGCAGATGCAGTTTTTAAAAATACCTTTTGTGAAAAACCCATGCAACACAGTACAGATAATAAGTATTTAATTGTAGAAGATAGTAAAGGAAAGAACTGTGCAAGCACTATAGTATAATGATGTATATTGTATTCATTTTTTTAAAAAAGTGGTAAGTGCAATCTTACTGTTTTATTTTTCATTTTTAAATATTTTATTTTTACACTAAATAAATATGTTGTAAAAATGCAGGCCTCGTCAGGAAGATGCATTGAAATACACTCAACATTAAATACGAGATCAATAAGACTACAAAGCTGAGACTAACATGGAAATAATTTAAATTGTCTGTGTGATACTGAAAGTAGATTTTACTTAAAACATTTGGGACATTGCATAAAAAAATCTTATTAGCATAATATGTATGGAAATGGAGACCTTCTCAATTGCAATTTTGAGAAATTATACAGAAATTGGAAATAAACCCTGACAAATACAGAACATCATTCAAGTAATATAGTAGGCACAGAAAAACTGAATTTTGAAGATTTTAAACTTAAAAAATATCATTTATTAAACCTTATTTTTAGCATTTTGCATCTTTCACAGCTATTGAACAATAGGTTAAATTACAGAGATCCATTGTGCTCTCAGCTTTTCAGTACACAATCAAAATCACTGGGAAGTCAAAAACAAAATAAAAAATGATTGAATGGTTGAATGACTTAGTCCATCACCTAATAATTGTCTGAGTGCCACTTGCTGGACTAACCTCATGAAGAATTAAAGTGGAAAGATATGACAAGGTCATTCTAGTAACTACAGCACACTGAAACAAAGGATTTAGGGAAAAAAAGAGGATGGCAGCATAACTTGGTCTCTGGAGGAATAATTAAGCTCGAGTAGAGACATAAGGACTCTTTCTTTAATGGAGATATACCTATCACCACAAAAGAGTAATTGCAAAATAGCTAGATTTTACGTAACACTTAAGCTCGACAAAAACTTACATCTTGGCTGTGCATATCACACCCCAAAGAAGAATGTTTAGGGTATCAGAGACAGAAATGATAATAAATACATAATGACAATGTGACTAAAAATGACAGACTGGTATTTTATTTCTAGAAGACACAATAAGGATGATTGTTTGGTACAAGGGGTTCTCATTTTTTGCTGTTCATGTTAACAGTTTTCACTGGACTGTAAGAGTAAGACCAAAAAAAAGTAAGTCATGCTTTTTTCAGGGTATTCAACTCCCAAATAGTAGGATTTCCATAAGAAGACATCGTGCATTAGTCTGCCATCCTGTTTCAAAAGTTTTTCAACATAAAGCACTTAGTTTTGTCAAAATCCAGATAAACCCCCAAACGTGAGATTTAGACAGATGTGACAGCACAACTGCTTCTACCCACTTTGCCTAAGGAACAGTAGCAAGGTGTCTTCCTGCTGCACTGAAAAGCGAAAAAGGTGGTCTGTGAAACTGATAACTGAAACAGAAAACCTACAGAAATTTATCAGGCATCACTTCCAGAAAGAATGTTGTCTTTTCTTTGTTTAGACAATACCTGACATGCTATAGATGCTAGCAGAATTAATTAATACCATAAACTGAGAAAGAAAATCAAAATACTTCCATAGCTGCTGTTCAAGTGAGAGTTTGGGGCCACCTCTTGCAAGCTAATTAGGCTAAGCCTGGCTGCGTTTTGTTACAGCAAGACCGTCCCCAGACCCATTGATATTACATGACACTGGTGCATACACTGCCAGCCAAGGGTCTCAACTGGAAATCAGAAGAACCCTCTCACAACCAAGGCTGAAATTTGAGTACAGACCTCTCCTCCCCTCTTCTGTACCCCAGAGCCACGCTCTCAGCTGATCGGCAGCGCTGTCAGCAGCTCAGCAGCCCTGGGAGCCTGTCTCAAGAGGAGGGACAGATCTCCATTCTTGTCCTTGTTTGCATTTGTAGGAAAGAAGTAGGCTTGGAAACTGGCTGAGCAGCTCTGTGAAGAACTCTTTTTCCTCTCCAGCTCCCAAGAAGAATGCCCTTCATCATTTAACACTTCTAATAAATTGTGACAAAACTCAACCCACCATATTTTCCCAAAAGACGATGGAGAATGCAGGGGACTAGATTAGGGGACATCCAAGCCTATATACAGTGGCTCAGCAATGTGGACAGAGCTGAGATTTGCTTTAAACCAGGTTTAACCTGAACTTTATTATTCAAAGCAAACATAGGTTTCTGTAATGTGGTCTCTAAAGCGATGCAGTGACAATCCCCCTTACCCATGGTGTGGGGCTGAAGCGTGGACGTACTCAAATACCCAAGAATGCCTCTGAAACATCTCAGGGAATAAATAGTGTAACTCTGTGCGTCAGATGAACTCCTCTAGGTACCCGTCATTCTGCTAGTTTACAAAACGAAAAATCTCCTGAGCTGGCCTACCACCTTTGCAAGTAAAAACATAAGATGTGTGCTTCCCCTGTTTTCATATTCCGTTATCACATACTGCAAGATCACATTGTCTTGTTACAACTGTGCATCTATGTATAAGCAAATAAAGTATTTTTTAGCACAGAAATATAATGACGACTTTTTGGAAAAATGTATATAGTAACCAAGTCAGTACTCTGAATATCCTGAAGAGCAACGCATTGTTTATTCATTTATGTACAGCAAACCAGGTAAGATTAAATAGGTTATAGGTTATGTATTTTGGAAAAGGACATGTAGGCAACGTAAAGTATGCTCATAGTTCAGTTTGAATATAAAACTATTCATTTTCCGCCCAGCTTCCTTTAACCTTAGTGGGGATTTTAGGAGTCAACTTGCAGAAGGAAAAAAATAGAAAAAGAGGTTAATTTTAATTTTAAACTACTTTATACATTTAGGCGTATTCAGTTTTATATATTTAGGCATCGAGACTAAGTCAGTAGCAATCAGTTATTAATAGAGAGAAGCATCTCAACAGAACAAATCCAAACAAACCTCAGCCAATGTATGTCACACCTCTACTGGAATGCAACAAAACGCCTTCTAGGGGTTCCCTCTCTCTTCATACTTTAGATAAACATGATATGACAAGCAAACTCAGATCTGACTACTTGATAAGACAACTTTATTATTAAAGTTCCAAAATTCTAAAGTGGTAGCTTTATCTTGTTGATTGAAAATGCAGTATTCCAATGTAAAATAAAAAATATGGATCTGTGTACGAGTTTCTTCTTTTCAAGTGCATTTCCTCTTTTTATGTTTTTAATACCCTAGAGAAATTTTTAGAAGCTAAAATAAGTGATTAAAGACATTTCTGTTGTCAAGTTTTATACTTTTAAGATGACTAGTCTTTCTTATTTGAGGTTTCTACTTGTTTAAAGCTAACTAGCTGAAATGGAAGCCACCCACACAATTTTTCTAGGAAAATGAGATATTTGCAATATAATACTTGCACTGTAGTTCCATTCCTCCATCATACACACTACATCTAGTTTCAGTGGTCTGAACAAGCAAAGGCATGCACATAATTAATTCCATGAGGGACAGCTTATTCATATACTTGCACACACAACTTTTGCTCTTTGTGTATCAGTTGCACATAATTTACAATGGCTATTTCTGCTAACTTGAGCACTCTGTGTAAATTAAATTCTAAATAAAGCTCCAAGTTTTCAGACATATTTTTCTTGTAGCTCGATCAAACATTTTCTATTGTCCTACAGGCACATAAGTGCACGCACACACCCTGGAAAAAGCTTTTTCTATTCTTCAACTTGTGCTATGTAGTAAAATGGTTTTAAAAATAACAACATGGCAACAGTTGCTTGCACATATGGATGTCATAAACATTTTGTGTTACGTTACAATCAAACTCAATCAAACGCATTTTAGCAGCAGTGGGCATGGGAGTGGATATGGAATGCATTTTCTCAGACACGAAGGTGATTTGTAAGTTGCAAATGAGTAACACATACGGTGTAAATTAGTTGTAAGCTCACAAATGTTTTCCTGATAAATGGCATCCATACATGCATATAGGATCTGTACATTAAAAAAAAAAAAAGTACACTTTTCCAGGATTAAAAGCGCGTATGACCCAGGATACTTGGCAGAGGCAGAGCAGGACTCTCCCATTTTCCTCAGCCTTTGCGTTCCCGAGGCCTCCCGCACGGACGCCCAGGCCTCACAGCCCCACCGTCGCCTCCTCCTCAGGCCGCTGCCCCATGAAGCCGAAGGCGGCCCGGTCTCGAAGCTCGCCGCGGCCCCGCCGCGCCCCTTCCCGCCCCGGTCGCCTAGAAACGCGACTCTAAAATGGCGGCGGCTGCCGACTGCGCCGCTGGGCAGGTGAGCGCCGCTGCGCCCCCCGCCCCGTCTCGGCGTGCCGCCAGGGCCCGCGCTGCGCCCCCNGGCCGGCGGCGTGTAGGCGCGCAGCAGCCCCTTCGTGCCGCCGGAACGAGGGGAACGCTCGCCAAGTCGCACCGAATCGCAGCGCGCCACATCCCGGCTCCCCGGGGAGCCCGGCGGGGAAGGGCCTGGCCCCGGGAAGCCGCGCAGCGGGGCTCTGCAGGGCGCTGCCGGGCCCACGTGGACGGCGTGGCTGAGGGCCGGGGCCTGACTGGGAAGGGGCACTCGGGGCGGGGAGGGGATGGGGAAATGTCGAGTAATGGAGCCTGAGGAGTAGCGCTCTTGGGACACTGCACTTTCTTTCCCGTCAGCACGACTGTTGAACGCAGTGTCTGGGATTTCTGTTTTTGAAGTAGGTGTGCTGTTCCCATCTGCGTGCCTGGCAGCTGCTCCCCATTGCAGTCCCCAGGGACAGGCATTGGCATTCCTGGGGTCGTCATGCAGCTGCTTTTCTCCAAACAGTGTTTCTTTTTCCATCTGCAGATTCTGTGGGCCCCATTTGTCCAGGATTTTCCCTTACCTGACAGCTGTGATCAGGCTGCTGGCCACATATCGAGTTCCTGGACAAATGGCCACTGTCCAACCACCAGCTGTGCTGAGTACATGGCTAGTGGATGCTATGGGTCCCACAAGCTCTATGCTTGCTCCGCTGGGAAAGTACCAAAGGACCAGTGCATCCGCAAGTGTACCCAAAGTTATTTTATGTACGTCCAATGAGCCCAGAACACACGCCGCAGACTCATTGTGCAGCTGATACAGCTGCTCTAAGCATACCCATCAGTACTTCCAAGCCATTTTGTATTTGCAAAGTTAAATCAATTTCGTGTTGTAAGCAGGAGTGATCTTAAAAATGTTGGGCATAAGTCATTTACTAAAACGATTTTTTTCTGATAAGACATTTTAGTTTTTATCAGCTGCTCATAATTGAGATCCATAACACTCATGTTACTGGGATTGCTTTTAGAAATTATGGCATATCAGTAATATATTCTGAAAATCAGATTTGTGTTTACATTTTTCAAAGTTAAATATACAAGCAGAGTTTTCTGGATGCATTATTTTAAAAAGTCAAGTGCATAAAATAGATTTGCAAATGTATTGCAAGGTAAGCCATTTTCCTGTTGGATCACCTGTGCTGGTTTGGCTGACACGAGTTTAGAAGCCCCTTCTCCAGTCAACATACGTTTTCATCTCATTTCTATGAATTATGATTCTCTATAGAAAAAAAAAAGTCGAGTAAGTGTAACATAATTGTTGGTATATTTTTGTATCAATTTAAAATAGAAACTGCTAATTTGATATCTCTTTGTCTCTGTCTTAGACTATGCTATAGGCTGGATGTTAGGAAAAGGTTCTTCACCGAGAGGGTGGTCGGGCACTGGAACAGGCTCCCCAGGGCAGTGGTCACAGCACTGGGCCTGCTGGAGTTCAAGAAGCGTTTGGTCAGTGCTCTCAGACATCTGGTTTGATTTTTGGGTAGTCCTGTGTGGAGCCAGGAGTTGGACTCTGTGGTCCTTGTGGGTCCCTTCCAACTCAGAATATTCTATGATACTATGATTCTATAGTTTGCTAGGTGCTGTGATTCATACATTAATTTTGGCATGTGTATTAATTTAGACACTGAATATATGTTATAATGTAATGAATTATGCAGTGTCTTATACTGACAAATGTACTGACAAATGTACTTATACTGTGTGCTCTCAGGCAGTAGAAAAACAGCTTTAAGAGGAATATGGATGTCTTAGTACTGTATCTGGCTGGACAGTAAGTAAAATATGTTTCTCTGCCTTTTACTAAAAGTGGAGCACAGAGTAAATGGTAACCTTTCGTAGTGCTTTCTGAATCAGACAGTCTCTGAATGTCGTTTGTATGTGAAGTGTCAGTAAATCGTATTCATACTTAGTCCATACATGTTCTGCAAGAAGAAGTGGTGAAGATACATATGGATGTAGATGGCAGAACTGCACTCACAATGAAGTAGTTAACTGCCTCAGCCCTAGACACACAGTCCTTCTCTAGCAACCCAGAATTGCTTGAGTGTCGGTAAGTTCACAGAGTTTTGCGTGAACATCTACCACAGGGAACAGACAAGTGAAGCTGAATGGACTGATCTTTACCTGTTCTAACTGGATTGTGAGGCTGGGTGGAAAGACTGTCAAGAAAGCAAATGAAAAAACACAGGACCTGCCCAGTCTGAGAACTGCCAAATTTCTGACCTCCCTGAAGAAATCTGTTACTGCAATAGCAAAACTCATTGGTAGCACATTTGAAATTACCTGCATCTCTACCATTAAGAATTGAAGGGGGGGCGGGGCAACGTGAAGTGAGTGCAAGTACACTTGTTTGGGGCTGGCAGCGCTGATCAGAGAACTGATCTCTGTGGCTTTTATGGAGCAGCTTAAGAGAGAGGGCAGATGAGGAGAAGAAACCATGCAAAGTGAAGGAAGGCAAAGCTTTCATGAACCTGTGGGTGATCTAGGTTGATAGAGTGGTATGCTGTAGGATGAACATGCTGAGAGGCTACCGTGGAGAGATGGATACATGACAGGACATACTTCAAAGTTTTTGAAAAGCATACTTTGAATTTCTGGCAAGGGCATAATTCCAAGTGTTGCATACCTGTCTCACAACTGTATCTAGTGTTTGTACTGCTGATATCATATGTAAAGGACTAATATAGTTTAATAATTCAGGGACAAGGTTTTCAAGGTCTCTAGGTTGTGTGAATGCAAAAAAAAAAAAAAAAGGTGATGTGCCCACTGGTATGTCTAAATTCCTTAGCACATCTCCTCATTTACACCAAGAAAGAATTTGATGCTCTGTGACAAGAAAATATGAAACATATAGTTACTGTTAAATCATTATAGTCTTTATTTTAGAAAGAGGAAAACACAGAAAATCCCAGTAAGGAAGATATTTAAATAGAAAGTTACAAGATGCATCTATATATTATTTAAGCAATATGATAAAATTATTCTAATCCATATGTGTAAAAAATTAATAGGCACATCTTCTGATGTTAAATATATGCCCTCACTGGCTTTGAAATACTTTTTGGTATGGAATAAAAAAGGAGTAAAAAGAAATGATCAGATGGCAGATATAGAAGTGGTCTGTCTTCCCATGAAACCATTTTGGGAAAGATGATGCAAGCTGGCTTCTCTGATGATTGTAGAGAAGTGTTTTCCTTTTATTCTATACCAATTTATATAAACCTTGAACCTCAGCCAATCTCAGTATCAGATCATGCCTCCTTTACTGTTGATTTGACATAATTTTCTGCTGGCTAAAGTAGGAAGAAAATGAAAAAACAATAATGAAAGTCAATCAAATTAGAGGCAATGAAATTATGTTTTTAAACCACTACTGTTAAAGGGACATGAAAAAATTTACTTTTGGACACTGAAAGCTGTCATCCTAGGAAAATTGATTAACTTAGCAGTAGGTAGGTGAAGAGGGCTGGAGGCCAGAAAGTATCTGTTTGTAAGAGACATGCAAAGTCTGGAAGGCATACAGAAAGGGACAGGCTCTTTTAAAATATTAAAGGAATTAAGTTCTACCTGGGGCAAATTAAATGCCTTAATACCAAGAAAAAGAAAAAGAAAAAAGAAACAACAACAACAAAAAACAGATCAAGGCTTGGAGATAGTCAAGATGAGGCTGTTACAAGAGGCTGTTAAAATGTAAACCTCTAAACTAGGTATAGAATGGCAGTGACAGAGAATATGAGGAAATCTTGGTTTTGCTATCTGAAAAGTAGTTTGGGGGTATACAGGTAAAGCTATACAGAAAAATAGATAATAGCTCTGTAGTAGCTCTGTATGTCCTGTCAGCACTCATGTGCTTATCTTTAGTACTTGCAATAATGTATTTACTTGTGGCAATAAAATAAACACATAGATACATACTTGCAGCTCTCGTTTTTAGGGATTATTTGAGGAAACCAAATAACACAGGAGCAGCATGGGATAATCTGATTTTCAGAAATACAGGAGAATAAAAGTACAGCACATCAACTTTGTGGGGTTTGCTCTTGACAGATTTTTTTAAAAATGCAACATCAGAAAATATGTCTGCTCCTCCTTTGTATCTGGAGAGTTTTTTGGAAAAAACATAGGAAAAGAGACTAGGCTTCACATCTGGAACATAAGCAGAGCAGTTTAGGCTCTGCCTAAACTCTGCCTAATTGATGTGAGGTTAATTCTTACCAATCCTATTAATTCCTTCTGAAACACTGGCCCTAGTCCTGCAAGACATTCAAAGAGATGAAGAAAGTTTTATTATGTCAATTAAAATTGTAAATGTCATCTGTAATTATTTAAGAGGAAATCAATAACGTTTATTTAAAGCAATGAGAAACATGGAGCAACAATTAGTGAAAATTACTCAGCAGCTCACTCATATTCTCTGGTTAGTAGGTAATTTATTACTTATAGTACACCAGCAAACTCGGCTTCAAAGTGCGAGATAAACAATTAAACAAAAATCCCTACAAGCACATCAGAGGGAGTTCCAACTGCTAATGAGTATGAGTAAATACTAAGTATATATGAGGACAGGAGAGGAGAGGGGTGAAAAAATAGATAAAAGATTTCACAATGTGCATTAATACGAAAAATAAGAAATGTACAGTGATGTGCTTTGTGTCTGTCTTCTGTTAGCATCTCCGGCACTGTGACTGGAGAATCCACACTGTACTTTGAAAACAGTTTTCTTTTTACGTTTGTTGCCCCCTAGGATGCAGAAATTCTCCTCCTGTGTTCTGAGCAGAATTTCCACAAGCTGCAAAGTAGATGGGACTCATACTCCCTGGAAAATAAATGCTGTTAAGGAAAAAGAAACTAATCTGTAACTGAGTTTGTTTCCATCTCTTTGCCACCTACTGCTTTGTTATGCTTTCAGGTGTTTATAATGTATACATTGTCTCTCGCTTTTGTTCTGTCTTTATCTGCTATAATTTCTACAGAATTGTTGCTTTTCATAATATTATTTTTCAAAAATTAAACAGTTTATAAAGTGATTAAACACCATGAATATAAATACATTTGTTACTTTATTTTCTTCCACCAGAGGACTAAGAAGCATTCCAAGTCTATCACGGTTTCATAGGTTGAGGTATTTGTGGATTAACAATAATAAGGTAATAAGGTATACCTTTAAAAAGCAGAATAATGCATTAATACTCCCTGTTTATTACATCATGACTTTTCTAACATAAAACATTATTGTAGTTTCTGGCAAATTTAACTGATTTATGTATGACAGTTTTGAAGAAAGTCTTTTGTTTTTGTGCTTTTACAGAGTACAAGCTGATTTTTTTTACTTTAGATTCAGATCACATTTATAAATTCTGTGACTTTAAGGAGCTGAGTTTTTGTGCTAATGTCTTGGCAATAGAAAGAAAGATTGAGTACATTTAGAACTAAGTTATTGGGAAAATTGTCTGATAGCATACTGATACTGAGGTCTAGGAGAGCAATTTCCAGTGTAGCTCATAGCAAATATACTCTGCCCACCAGAGTGGACAGCTCTTGGAACAGAATGACTTTAAGGTATTCTTATAGAAACTTATAGTCTTCCTAGTTTTTCAGGAAAGGAGTGGACTGCAGGAAATGCGTAGGTCCTTCATTATGCCCTTCCAGACATGCATAGTTTGTTTCATTGCAGGCTGGTAGCTGAGGTGAGACTCCTTTCTGCCGTCATGCACATGAGTGACATATAACTCTTTCAAATTTGCTTCTGCCTGAGCACAGAAAGTAGCACTGCCATGCTAGGATGGATGGGATAGCTTTTGTCATTATGCAGGCTGTAAGGTCACTTAAACATGTTTGAATTAAGAGACTTTTCCAGGCAAGTGATTAGAGTATGACAATGAACCACATTAAATTCTGTCGTATGGTCCTAAGACAGTTAAACAAACCATGTGCCATAGTTTCTCCATCAGTGCAAATATAGATTAGAGTACTTATTATATCCTGTACGAGTTCTAAGACAATGCTCTGTAAAAATCTCCAGACACTACAGTTTTCAGCCAAGTCTAAGAACATTGTATTTTGTACAAAATCAGCTACTTAACCATAGAATTATCTGATTTAGAAAACTCCAAATACGTAGCCAATCATTAAGTATCTTACTGAATCCAGACTTTCCCCCCTTCACCATTAGCCATTCCTCAAAAAAAAAAAATAATGCTGGAGATTAATGAAAGACTCTAATTTTAACCTGCTTTTAAATACCTTACTGTACAGTCGTTTACATGATTTTCACAAAGGGTCTGAGTTCTTAAAACACCAGAAGTGCTTTCTCAGGCAAATAAGTAGCTCTGTGAGCAGCAGGAAAAAAAAAAAATTACATTCCATGTAATTCAGGAGTGTATGTATATCTGCTGCCCCAGGCTAACATCAATTATGTAGCATATTATGTAGACTTTGTTGAAAGACCTGTGGTTATCCAACTGTTTTCTAAAAAAGCAAAAATATGGATATGTGAAAAGGTTGAGCTAAAACCACAGGTTTAAGGCTTTTCCTTTTACTTCTAAAGTGCACTAAAGAATAAGGAGAAATGGCCTGATGACTAAGCAGAGCTGAACATGCTGATCAGTAAAAGATAAATAAATCTGATTTTTGCATAGATCTTACTTTCCTACATAAGCAGTAACAAGAAGTATTCTTCCAATGTTCTATGCAACTTGTGTAGAAATGTCATTTTCTATATAAACCGTATGGTGAAGCCACTCAGTGGCTATTCTTAGAAGAAGTCTCAGCTAAATACTCAGGGAACGTATTTTTCTGAACTCAGAAGAGCTAAGCTCTTTTCTCTTTCCTTTAACATTCTCTTTCACATTACAGTAATTTTATCACAAAAAGTAAAGTTAAGATGATCTTAAAGCAAATTTGTCAAAGATAGAGAAATGCCACTATATACGATAGGTATGTGTAGGCCCTACACTACATGAGGTACAATAATCATTGTGAAGAATAAGATTTTTTTATTTTCAGAATATTACTGTTTACACTCAACCAGGTTTTTCTGAACCTTAAAGTATCTTAAGTATCTTTTAACTTGAAAGTATCTTTTCTCAGAGGATTTCAGAGAACTTTAAGAATGGGAAAACCTCTGTCTTATTCCCTTCCTTCCAACTTTAAGATACTGTTAATACACAGAGCAGAGCGTATTTGTCTTAAAGTCGGTGGCACAATTCAAGGACTGAAATATTCCCCATACTAACAAATTGCTTTGTGTTACAGAAATCAAGGTAGTGTCAGGAATAAAAATCTATTTATTATTCTAGTATTTAAACTGTAAGGATAAATAATTATCCTTACAAAACAAAATTAGAGCACCATTAATTCTCTAAGTTCTCAGCTGTTACAATGGTCAGCTTGGTACCGCATTGTGTATACTTTACCTTGCATTCAAGTCAAGACTGAAACTTTAAAAACTTCCTATAGTAAAATAGTTTTCAAAAGGGCAAGTTTATTCTTCTCCAAAGTTAAATTTAAACTGACATAACAGTTTTCTTAACTCTATTTTCAGATTCAAGATTTAACTTTCTTGAAGAAAAACTACTGCTTGACTGAACTCTATCTCAACAATAATGAACTCACAGATATATCAGGTACCGATCTTCCCTTTTTAGATTGTTGAGCAGAGACCTGTACTTTCTTTTCTGTATATTGGCATTCAAATTTATAACAGTGGACTATAGCCAGTAACATAAGGGTTGAAAGCTCCCATGTATGTGTATATGTTAATTATTTTCTTCCAATATACTTGGGTGGCAATAAACTGATAGTTGATGTCAAGTTTATGCTGGTCTAAGGGAATGAAATATCATTCACTTTAATGTCAGGCAATAGTACAATATTTTTGATCTATCATGACCATATTTTATATTCAAAATGAATATGTAAAGTTCTTTTTACATCTAATGATTTGTAATCCTCTTGCTGACCAGGCACTACGTAAAGTGATAGAAGTACCTTCTGTCAGTTAGATAGAATATAGACAAATGGGAGCCATTTATGTTTACACGATGAAAAACTGATTGCAGTGCTGATAGACTTAGCATGAAAATAAAAGAGCAATAAATCAATAAAGTTGTCCTTCTTCTAATGTAGCCATTAAGGTTGAGCAGTTTCTTCATGATGTAGTTACATTTATAATCAGAAGTGTTTTGCAAAGTTACTGCAAAGCTGTTTTATTGTGAAATTCCATCTTTATCTTATACATGTATTTAAATTTTTGCTTGCTTTTGTAGATTAAAGTAGCTGTACCAGACCAGTGAATTTCTGTGAAATTCAGTGAAAAGCCCAAAGCATATTAATAAATCTGTTTTAGATGTTTTAAATGCTAATATTTTACTCTTCTCAGTACCTATAAAATGTTCAGATGAGAGAAGATGTTGATTAATTTCTGTGAGATTTTGAGAAAAATGAATGTTTGAAAGAAAGAAACATTCATGGGCCTGTTGGAGCAAGTCCAGAAGAGGGCCACAAGGATGATCAGAGGGCTGGAGCACCTCTTCTGTGACGATTGGCTGAGAGAGCTGGGATTGTTCAGCCCGGAGAAGAGAAGGCTCTGGGTAGACCTTACAGTGGCCTTACAGTACCTAAAGGGGGCCTACAGGAAAGCTGGAGAGGGACTTCTTACAAGGGCATGTAGCAATAGGACAAGGCAATGGTTTTAAACTGAAAGAGGGCAGATTCAGGTTAGATATAAGGAAGAAATTCTTTATTATGAGGGTGGTGAGGCACTGGAACAGGTTGCTCAGAGAAGATGTGGATGCCCCATCCCTGGAAGTGTTCAAGGCCAGGTTGGATGGGGCCCTGGGCAAGCTGGTCGAGTGGAAGGTGTTCCTGCCCATGGCAGGGGGGTTGGAACAAGATGAGTTCTTAAAACCCAACCCAATGAGTTGGGTTTAAGGTCCCTTCCAACCCAAACCATTCTGTGATTCAGGCACAGGAGATGTTACAGTAGATACCAAGATACAGGTTAACAGAAGGACAGATGTCATCAGCAGAGAAATGTAGATGAGAAAAGCTGTGTAGAAACTGGAAAATGAGATGTCTAAACCTGATATGATGTGACGATGTAAACACATAGTCTGGGTCAGCCACAACAGTGTTTGGAATAACTTTTTTAATACATTAGTAATAATTTGAAATGGAACTATGTTCTAAGGCATATACTATGTATTGCTTATAAGACAAAGGTAATATTAGGTAAGGAGAAAAGGAAATGAAGAGGAATTAATCAAAGATTACTGGGATATTGGAGGAAGAAAGGGATGCAGGAAAGGAGGAATAAGGCAGTTGATATTGATTTGTTGAGGCAAGAGTGGTGGAGACAAATGGAAAGAACTGGAGTGAAAAGAAGTGAGGCATATGTTCAAAGGATGTGACTAGAAAGACAAAAGGGATATTGAAATCTCTGATAGTGTTTTTTTTACTATTCTCATGCTAAGTATTAGAAAAATGCAGACCTAGGTGGGTAACTAGAACGTCGAAGTCAGTGTGCGACGTAAAATAATTATCTAATAAATGCAATCAGATATGGTGAGAATAATTGTTTATTTTTCATTTCATTTCATTTCAGGTGCTCTGAAAGACTTGTGTGCATTACAGATTCTGTTGCTTCACAATAACCAGTTAAAACAACTTGGCAAAACAGTGAAGGAATTAAAAGGAATAACAAGCTTGCAGACTCTAAGTAATACGTTATTTCCATTTTGCAGAACAGCGAGCAGTAGTTTTTTAGTGTATCTTAACAGGATATTCATTGTCTGTTTCCGCATCATTTGCCAATAGTTTTTGAAGCTAATTATCAATTTCAACCAAATTTGACGGAACGAAGTGATCTCTAAGACATGAAAATTCCACAGAGAGTACTGCTACTAAGGAAAAAATTGCTAAATGAGTTCAGAAGTTAACTGCTTTTGGCTGCTGGCTAGCCAGTCTCCTGGATGAGTAGCGTGGAGGCAGTCAAAGCAGTCAAAGCTGCTACCTGCTTGTAAGGGAATGTGGGAGCATACTGATACTATCATAGAGGTGAAGGGAGGTGAGAAACTGATGTTACTGCTGTTGAGAGTGTGAGGAAGGTTATAGGTTATAGAACCCAAATTCCTGTGTCGTTAATTATATTGCTTGAAGAACTTATTTTCTGCCTTTCTTCTATCCTTTTGACAGATTCTATGGATTTCTAGAGTCTAAGAATAAATATACTTTAGGTATTAAGTAGAATAGTATCTAAGTGGCATAATTTTTGATAAACTGGGTGGAAACGAAAGTCGCATAGGATCTGAAATTTTGGATTCAATTATACGAGACAGTGCTGGCACCACTAAGTTACAGTGTAAGGAGTAGCCTGCAGGGAAGTAGGATTATATGGTATTAACCTATTGAAAGTGAAAGTGTAAGTAGTCTTTTTGCATGATTCCTAAAAGAATGTCATCATAGGTCTTGCCAAACTCTCAGTACTTTGAGAAAACAGGAAATGAGTTTCATGTCTTACTGTCACAGTTAATGGAGGTGAATGTCATCAAACCATACCTCCTTTGCATTCAAAAATTGAATGTCTGACTGCAGGAAAGAAAAAAATGGCTTGAAAAGTACACTTTTAATTGAACTTGATGTTGGGCTAAAATTCACAAACAAATTAAGTGTTTGGGAAGACAACATGCCAGCAAAATTATTGTAATTTTTTTCGTTATGTGCAAGACTGAAAAATAGTCCATATAGGAATGCTGTTGTTTGAAGTGATTAGGCAAAGTCTGGACAGACATCCTATGTATGAATAGTGCTGTCACTTGAATTTAATGTTATAGCCCTACCGATTAATACGGAGCTTCAAAAAGCACAGGGAGTTTGTTGTGCTTGTTGCAGTTATCTGTGGGAAATAAGGAAAAATAGCAGATAGTTAAAGTGCTGCTGACTTATTCTGAGTGGCAGTCACAAAAACATTGTGAAAACTGGTTGAATATTGGACTGGCCACTGCTATAGAAAAGCAATTATTTAAAAGAACTATCAAACAGAATATATAGAATATGCCAATCTGCCCTGATAAAAAAAAGTTCATCAGTTCAAAGATATGAGAGTAAATGCAAAATATTGGAAGAAACTTAATAATCTACTTTACAGTCATTCCTTGCTAACCTTTAAAGTCACAAAAAATTGTCAATGCCTTTGTTTCAAAGAAATTACATAGTAATGAGTTCTCAGATTAGCAATACTCAGTTTAATAAAATACATTATCATATTTGAAGTAAATGACAGCAATAAATGAAGAAAATACATTTTAAAAGTGATATCCTATATGTCGTATCGTATTACTGTAGCATTTATCTGCCTGCCTGCAGTATTCAGAAATGTGAAATGGATACAGCATTTGGGCTGTGTAGCTTTAAAAAGGCCTGTGCCCATAATTCATCTTTATAAAATAAAAACTGTTTTGGAAATGGGAAGGTTCTCACTGTTGTGAGGTAGACTTTATATTTTTATTTTGCTGGAAAATCCGATTAAAAGAACAACTTGCAAAACTTCATTAGAACTTCTAGATGCATAATAATGTTTTATTATTGTGTAGCTCTTGTTGACATTAGAACTGTTAAAATCGGGCAGTCTAACACTGTTATTGTTCACTTCAGAAGCAACATTCAGCTACCAAAATGTTGCATTTCTCTTTCTTGAGGCTCTTTTGTGATTTTTAGCCACTGCACTGCAATGGATTTGAAGCGTAACACCATTCTTCGTCACACATTTAAGGCAGACAGTCAGCTTCTAAAGATTTACTGGATGGGTTGCTTGCAACTGCAGCCTTTGGGAGATATGGAGGGTTTCTTTATGGGCTCACCTTGTGCTCCCATCTCTCTTTTGAAATCCAAGATTTTTGTTGTGTGCTCTGTAAATTGCCTCAACTAATTTATTGTCCGCAACTGATAACATCTTGCTGCCAGTGCTCTGAAAACTCGTTTTGTTCTTCATTATGTTTCTACCACAATAGTTCCTTTCTGCCCCGCATGGGATAGGCACACTGTTTTCCTACATTCCCAATTGAGAAGACAGACAAAACTGTGGAGGAAGAAAGCATTATCTCTAATTTGTAGGAGGAAAATTACAAGACCTTGACTGGAAAGTAGATAGCAGAGCCAAAAATTGATCCCAGATGTTTTGTAAAATAAGACCATCTTGATCCATAGAATGGCTGGATTTATTTTAAGAACGAACAGCAGAAAAATTTGTATACTCTAAAAAAACCCTACAAATCAGTGCTGGGGAGGAGGGACATGCTCCAAGTAGCATCCAGATTCCGAAGGACTTAGTATCAACCCCTCTTTGTGTCTTGTAAAAATCTGTCTTGAATCATCATTCCGTTCCAGTACTGCTCGAAACACCAAACTTACCTGCTTTTAGAGAAATTTCTGAAACATTTTTCTCTCTGGAATGCTATCACATATTTTCCTGAATCAAAAATAGGCTTATCAGACATATACCTGATATTATTTCAGATTAACACTTTCTAGAAAAAATGGCCGTATACTACTGTGCACAGTAAAAATGGAACTTTCTTTTGCTGCCACCATGTGGGTGTCTTACTACTTCTGAATACAGTGATTTTTGTTGAAAATTCATTAAAGAATTAAAATATTTTCTGTTCTACTTTGAATACGTGAACAGGCATTTTCTGCATAGAAGATATCAATTGCCCATACTGGACTTACTGAGCCCTCAAAACAATTGGGCAGTAGCATCAAACACAGCCCTCTTTGGCAGTCAAACATAGCCTGAAGAACAGAAAATGACATGTAGTTCACAAATCTGTGTAGAATATTTCCAGATTTTTTTCTTCTTTTAGTATCTCTGAAATATCAGAGCCCTTATTTGCATCTGTAACGCCTCCTTTCCCCCCTACCTGCTAAAATTACATAAACCAGAGGATTTTTTTTGTGCTAGAGCAAATATTAGCCACAGCTTCTCCTCAAACAGACCAGTGTAGACCTTGGTAGAAGTTGTTAAAATTATTAACTTTAAAAGATTTTTTGCCAGCTGTGATCGCAAGGTAGCAGCCTCCTGATTATTTTTACTTTACTGTTGAAGAAGAACAGTATTTGTGTAAGGAGAAAAATAGCATTATTATGTTTTTAATTTAGAAAAAAAAAGACACATTTTTGTCTGTTTTCTGATCTGGGGATGAGCTATTTTCTATTTTAATCAACCTCAGGTATCATTCACATGAACCAAAGCAAATTTGGCAATATAAGCTAGGTAAATGTTCTACATCTGGCAAAGCAGCGATTGAGACAGGATTGATACCTGTCTCTGTGTTGCAAACGTTTGGTTATTCAGGTAATGTGGACCTGAACATAAGTATTTTAGTGAAGTTGCTAATGGACTTTTGGAGCTTAGTGCCTCACATTTTAATGAAAGTTAGTGGCACACAGGTTCCAGGAGCTAAAGCCCTTTTAAACATTTTAGTCTGAGTTTTCAAAAACTCATCATCCATCAAAACATCAGAAAACTGAGTATTTACGTTTTATATTGCATCTGCGGAATTAACTCTCTCCCCCTACAAATGTTGTGTCTTATCTTTAAGCCATCACACCTAAAAGACTAGTACAAATTAAAATAGGCATCACCTAGCAATGCATAGTAAAATCAAAGGCAAGCACTTAGTGGTTTTGTCTGTATGTCGTAAAAAATACAAAAAAAACTTCAAAGGCTCAGAGTGCATGGTGGCACCTTTACTCAGTTCTTGCCTGTGGTATTTTGCATACTGCCAATACAGACTGCAGTAAGCCAGTTCTTGCAGTCTGTGGTCAGCTGAGGAGTTTTGTGTGTGTAAAGAAACTGCTTTGTTTACCTAGCATAAAAATAATTTGAATTTAATAATATTTTGTGCAAAATCTTTGGCTACTAGTGTTCTTTAATTTTCCTGTCTTGCCAAGTTAGTCGTTTTTCTTTTGTTCTTATGTTGTTGGTGTTGGTGCTGTTTGTTTTGTATATATTTTGCAGACCTGTTCCGCAACCCTCTGGCACATGATCCAGACTACCGGCTTTATGTGATACATTTCCTTCCTTCAGTACAGCTGCTTGACAGGAAGCGTAAGGATTACTTTTCTCTTTTCATAAAGCATTGACTGTTGCTTTTGATTTTAATTAGTTTGGAAAAATAGGTGAATTAATGTTGTCTTTTTTTTTTTTCACATGCACTTGTTGATAAAACGAAAGATCTAATCAACTGATACATATTTTTTGCAAGTTTTGTCATGCAAATAGAGTTTGTATGGCATAAACAGTTTACTTCATCAAACATTTTTGATTTCTGTCTTTTTCTATTTAAATCGTATATGTTTATCTTGTAGTTGGTCTATATATTTTTGGGTTAGAGATAAAAGCCTGTGTTAAGAAACAGGTACCTACATTTTGTATGTGTATGTACCTGTACATGAATGTACTATGTACACCTACCTACGAGGAGCTGGACTCGATGATCCTTGTGGGTCCCTCTCAGGATATTCTATAATTCTGTGATTTGTGCATTTAAACTAATGTGTTCACATGCAAGCCTATTTACTTAGATAGAGATAACATTCTCAGATGTCTATGTGTTTCTGTACAGTTTAAATATGTATGTGCATATTTCTTGATAAGATCCATCCTGACCAAGCTGTCAAATATAAATATTCATGAATCATCAGGAGATCTTTCACAACTTGTCTACTGTAAAAAAAAAAAAAAAGAATTATCTTGAGAATAGCTGGATGATAAATCAATGAACGTGACGCAGTGAAGCCAGAAAATCAGCTTTGGTGATTTTGTCTTTGGTGTTTAGAGAGCTATGTGAGTCACAGGACTGAAAATTACTGGGAAGCACTGAGAAAGGTTTTGATTCATACCTTATCTCTTCCTCATGAGAAAACAGTGAGGAGAAACAACATCACCTTGAAAACCTGCTTCCAGTCTCTAGGAGAAACAGGATACAGGACTTGAGATGGCAACCACAGGATGTCTACATGGGCTGGCAGATTGCATAGCCCTGTCATGAAGGAAAGCTGGCGGATGGGACACAGTATGTGTCAGGGGTTA
Organism: Chauna torquata; assembly: GCA_013399475.1. Lineage (NCBI taxonomy): Eukaryota > Metazoa > Chordata > Aves > Anseriformes > Anhimidae > Chauna > Chauna torquata. The sequence continues at coordinate 344,145 of VXAL01005839.1, forward strand.
ATGAGCTGCTGGCCTTGACCATGGGGCCATGTGCCCATACCTTCATTTTGTATACTGGCAAGCGTAACCCCTTTCCTGTGTACCTCCAGTCTCTTCAGTATTGGTCTGGTGTTACACCTGTGCTTAGCACTTCCATCAGGCTGTTCTACTAATGATCATTTTTGGCTAGGGAGGGGTGACTGAAGCTAAATCTGCTGGAAAATACATGTTGCATTTACAGTTCTAGAAACAATTCCATGGACTTCTCTCTTCAGTACAGCTGTACTGTAATTAGTCCTGGATTGGGACTGGAGGCATTGATTTGTATCAAGCTGTACCCTGGAGTTTCTATTTAGTGAACTATTTCTTTAATGTTACAAAGACTGTAATGTTAAATGAAATGTTCCCTTTTTCATATTAAATGGAAAATGTTCCATCTGTGGAATATTTCCACGGCATTGTCCTGACTATCTCCTTTATGCTGGACATGAGCTCACGCTTCTGTTACCTCCAGGCATGGCTGCTGCAGTTCCTTTCTAATTAGTCCCCCAGACACCATGACTTAAAAACTCTCCTGAATTCAAAATGCTTCTGCCAGAGTTATGTTCTAAACCTTCAGCTCACTTCTATTCCATATCTGAAGTACTAGATTAGTATGCAGTTCATATCGTTAAAGTTAAAATCCCGTATTTGACTTACAGTCTCAAACTCTTTCTTTAAAATGTAAAGTTATTTTTAAACTAAACTGCAAAACAAGAAAATGTGAAGCTTTTCTTTTGATTGCAGTCCTACAGTTTTCTCTGTAATTGAGCAATGGGAATTGAACTGACCTTGAAGTGGGATTTGTTTTCACTATTCGTACAGAAACTTCCAAGTCTTTACTGACTTCTACAGTAGATCTCATGTAAATGGTAACAAAGAATCTTGCTTTCTAGTTTCTTAGTTTAAAACTCCTGATCCTACTGCATCCAAAAGAAATACTTTATTTTACTTGTCAGGGCTTCACTGCAAATCCATAGGAAGTATCACTCCATGGTCCCATTCTGAATCATTGTGAAATTATGCAGAGTTACTGTATAACTATTGTTATAAAACTCAGCACAAAGTAATGTGAAACACCTTCTGTATGCAGGCAGTTAATACCAGACTTTTAAGTTGATAGAAAAAATAAAATTTTAATATCCCTTTTAACAGCAGTTACACAAAGAGAAAGGGAGTCAGCATTTCACCTTTATAACCCCGAAAGGTCTTGTGTTGTGGAGTCAATAGCTTTTGGAAAGAAAGTAAATACACCACTGGGCACTGCCACAGGATGCAGCAGAGGCACCCAACCTGCCAGAAGACTGATGATGGCCCCAGGTATTTATAATAATAAAAGTGAAAACATACATTTTTGGGCGACTTGAATTAGAAAAAAAATTCTTTTCATTCGTCTGATAAAAAGTTGTTGTCTTTAGTAGTAAAATATAAATGCATCATGAACTCACCAAACTGCTTTGTAAAGTCAGTAGCAGCGGTAGCAAAAGCCAACAAATGAATCCTTCTACTATGTGTATTATGACAAATAAGTTCTTGCCACTCCCTGTAGTTACAGAACTGTTTTTAAGATAGCTGAACAAACAGCATTTTATTTTTTCAACATGTATCTTTCTGTTGTTTTTTTTTTACTTTTAAAAACATTTCAGTACACTGCTATGCTATCTCAGTGATCAGCATCATAGAGTTTTGATGCCCTCTAGTGCTTTTATAAAATAATCTCGTGAAGAAAATATTTTCTCCTAGTGTTATAAAGTTTGCATATCTTGCCTAGTATTGTAAGCAGATTCCTTTTTATGCTTTCCAAGCTGAGAACATTTTAATAATGTCTGATAATAGCATATAAAGTAATTTTTAAAGAGTCTTTGAAACAGTCACAGCTGTAAGACAGCATGGTACTGGCACAAGAAAGCAGGTGAGTACCATCCATAACCTTGTGACTTGCACCATGTGACCATCCAGAACAAACCTTGAATTTCCACACAATATTGTCTGCTTTTTGATGCAGTTCTGTGAAAGAAAAAAAAAATGCATGGAAATGATTGTCTAGGAAAAATAAAATATGAGAACTCTATTAACTTAAAAAGAACCAGATACTTGTTTCCACATTAATTGAATAAAAAATGATTTTGCACATTTCAAATCTTCTGCTGGTTTTTAGTTCATTTGAAAAAGTAATTTAGGATCAGGATGGTAATCCCCAGCTAATCAAAATGCTGTATAGACATTAACATCTTAATTTGAACTTTTTCTTACAGCTTGTGAATTTGGAAATCACACAAATAAGTAAGTAATTTTTCTGGACTTTGTTTTTTTTTCTTTTGCATTTCAGAAGCATTTACTTAATTTCCTCTTCCTGTAACTAGGAAAAAAAAACTAACAAGAGAGAAAAAAACAGTAAAAATAATCTTTTGAAAAATTTTCTGGTCTTTTGTATTTAACATAGTTGCAACTCTGTATTATTCTGATAAGACAACCTACCCACTACTGTTTTAAATTTAATATTGAAAGGTATTCCAGGTATATAAAAATGCTATTTATTTTATAAGATCAAATACTGATTACTAGAAAAACTGTGCTTGAAGCATTAGAGCATCAGAATAGCTGTTCTATATTGTGGCACAGACAACTTTTTCCTGTCTGGCTGTTCAAAAATACGTGCTCTCTGGAAAATATTACTGACCTGTATAATGAAATTTTTTTTGTGTTTAGTTGATGTTACTTTTATTCTGTTATGTTTGAACATCATAGAAATGTAAAACTTCTGTTATATCTGTGCCTGGATTGAGGCAGTGTAAAGGCTACATTTTAATGTGATGACATTTTTAGATATTATCTTTATAAGACATATTTACAATCTTAAGATATCAGGTTTGTTTAAAGTTTCACACATGAAAATATTTGTACGATTTATTAAAGGAAACAATGAAAGCCTACATATGATGATTTCCTTTAACAATTTGATTTTATATACCTATTTACTTTGAGTACTGTTTTTTACAATCAGTCTAATGTATATTTAAAATGAATCCTTTCCTGCTTTCAGTGGAGTTAACTGTCCCCATTGATACAATGGATGTACATCTTCCTCTCCATCTTATATATGTAGATGCTTAGGCTTTGCAAGGTACCTAAGCATTTGACAAAGTGTGTTATACTCAGTGGAAATAGCCACATGATTTATGTTAGGTGTGTGTTACTACAGCTACGCCTTTATGAAATAAGTTCTTATAAATTCAGGTTTTAATACTGTGTCTGAGTCTAAAGTTTTTGGTCTAACATGAAGATCTTGCCAATTCTGAACTGATGTTGCAAATCTGCTACTTCTCTCTCCTGAACTGCAGCTGTAGCAAGATACATGAACAACACAAGTTCACAGTGTTCTGGATTCATTTGCATGGTGACTATTTAAAAGATCCATGCTGAAATAAATGTTGCATTTCCATTAATGGGTATCATATCACTATGAAATCCTAAAGTACACAAAGTTAGTTTTATGATTTCCACTGGATACTTCTAAGAATCAGAACGTTGAAGTGTACAACAATTATATGTTTTTTGTGAATAATAAGCAGTGAAAACAAAATAACAAGTTTGTCTGCTTTAGATGCATTTTAAATAATTTATTGCATGATTTTTTTCCATTGAATCCTGTGATTCTGACGCAAAGATCAGAATGTTGTTTTGCTTTGCTTCCTTAAATTTGGTAATAGAAGGAAACCTTACAAAAATTTAAAATTTTCAAATCCTCACTGTCAGTGTCATCATGACTTCTAACCTTGTTTTCTACACAAAGTGTGCTTAGTAAATTAGCTCCAAAGTAGTTTGAAAACATTCAGATAATTTACATTCGCTTTGTTCTTTTTGCAGAGTTCCTTTTGAGAATCCCGAACATGCTGTTTTACTACGGGCAATGACAAGATCTGTAATGGAATTTTCCTCTATTGACTGGAACAAAGTATCCACTTGTCAAGAAAGACGGCTTGAAAACAAAGCAGAAGAACCCCCTGAGAAGCTGACAATCCGGTTTAGATGATTGCTTTCTTCCTTAAGAAAAAAATTACTTCTCTGTCTAGAGTGGATATAAACCTCTTACATAAGTTAGTATTTCTGTATTATAAAGTACACTAAAACGTGCATCTAATTAAATGAACTTCCAGCAACAAAAAGTATTAGTGTAACATTCCTTTTATCATCAAACATTATATGGAGGGTCAAGAAATTAAATAAATAGTGGCAATGTTGCAATAAAAGATGTTTGAAATGCAATTCTTACCATACTTTTGTTACCACAAATTATTAAAGCCAAACTGCCAGTTAATTGTAAGAAAATAAGGATAAATTACTTCATTTTTTATAGATTCTACTGGGTCATTAGACTTATTATGTTTGCTACCACTAATGTCTTCCTTCCTCAAAATAAAGATATGAGATAAACTCCATTAAGCTTTTCTCATTTCTTAGAGGAGTTAAAGTTCCAATTTGCTAATTTGTGTGCTGCATGAAGGCACTGAATGTTCTTAGTTTTACGAGGATACTGTGTTGGGTCTCGCTACAGTGGAGCCCTGAGCTCTTAAGCATGCTGAAATCTGGCTCTTGTCTGTGGCTGCTTGTATTCTCTCAGCGTGCAGGCCTCTGTTTACTGGTGCTTTTGGAGAGACAGGATTGCCATATCACATGCACTGTCCCAAGACTGCTGACAGTGCTGTAGCACTACACATGACACTTTTGGCTTCTAAAGCCAGTTACCATTAAGGGAACTAGCAGGAGATGTGTATATAGGTGGAAAGTAACACATTTCCTCACAGCTTTGCCTCTCCATTCTGCCAACGGCTTAGTTTCAGTCAACGCTATCTGACGTATTAAAGCCTCTCTTCAGCCTGGGGCTTGTCTTCTTAATGCCTTCTTTTTCTCCTCAGTTAGCATTGAGTCACAGAACAGTCTAGCTTGGCAGGGACATCTGGAGTTTATCTAGTCCAACCCCTGTTGAAAGCAGGGCCTGAGATAAGGTTATCCAGCGCCCTGTCAAGGCAAGTCAAATATTTCCAGTGAGGGAGAGACCACCACTTGGCAACTTCTTTCAGTGTTTAATTGCACTCCGGAGCAACTTTCTCATATCCAGATGGAATTCTGCCTGCAACAGCTTGAGCCTATTGGCTGTTGTCCTGTCAGTGTGCATCCCCATCAAGACAGCTCATTGTTTCTATAGCTGCTTCTAGGTGTTGTAAGACTGTGATTAGATCTCTCCCAAGTCGTCTTTTCTCTGGAGCTGAACAAGCCCACTTCCTCCAACTCTCTGATCATCATGGTGGCACCCTCACTAGAACCTCTCTTTTTTTTGTCTCTCTTGAACCAGGTTGACCAAAACTGGACACAGTATTCCAGGTGTGGCCTAACAAGTGCCAAGTCAAGTGAAATAATTACACCCTTGATCTGCTGATCATACTTTTGTATTTACCTTCAGTGCTGCCAGGGCATACCCCTGGCTCAGGGTCAGCTTGCTGCCCACTAAGATTTGCAGGTGCTTTTCGGGAGACTCAGGCAGATCCCAGCCTGTATTGCTGCTTGAGATTATTCCAGCCCAGATACAGGACTTCATCTTTGTTAAAGCTGTTTTTGAACAACTGACATTTTCCCTAAATAATACAGATTTTGAAAAAAAAAAAATGCATTTCACGAGATTAAAGGATTTTAACAGTACTTTTTGTAATCTTCTTGAACATATAGACGGGCTCAGAGAAGAAGACAATGTTTATACATATATAGTCTTTGATGGTGAGAAGTCCATCAAAACCTCTAGATTTTTTGGCCCTCTCACTGTTGCACACAAATGTCCCAGGAATACATAGATTAAACCAATAAACAAAAAAATCCAACAACCTATCACGGCATCCAGAAGCCCATCATTATAATGTTTGCTACCTGTTCGCATTTGTAGTTTGTAAGTGTTAGATGCTGTCAAACAAACCACAAGTCAGTAGAATCACTGACTGTCAAATCCACCTTACTTAATAGGCGGTGCTTTCCATTATATTCACCCATCTGAGCTTTTGTTAAAAAGTCTGTTTAATAGCCATTACTGCAGAGGCATGTTAGCTACTTATATACAAAGTACTCAAATTACAAAGGTAATTTCAAATTTTGCTGAAAATTTCCCTTCCTTAGATGAAATCCTTCAATATCTAACTGCATCAGTAAGCTAAAGAGGTTTCAATATGCAACATTTAGTTCCCTAGAAGATATACTCAGTTTTAGAAGCTTATGTTCTTAATTCAATCAGATTTCCCAGGCTGAAGAGGACAACAGTGAGAGTAAATATTTAAAAAAAAAAAAAAAATTAGCCTTGAAGTGAATTGGGGAGCAACAACTGTGATGAAGCAGGCTGTACACGTTCACAGCTGGAATGTCCTTTTATCTAGCAAAACAGCTGGAGAAGTAGAAGGGAAGACGTCAGGTTTCCTGGAAAGCAAAGTCACCGGAGTGGAAAAAAAGTCCTTTGAATCATATACCCTGAAGATGCAACAGCATATCTGTTAGCTTTGCACTCCACAGCTGTCTCGTCACTTAAAACATTGCTTAATGAACCAGTAAATTGCATATGAATTTTCATTCTACTTTAAGCCCTGTATAAGTAACATGTCACTTGACACATTTCCTCCAATTCACGATTGTACAAGAGCTACTCATTATCCTAAGTTTATGCAGAACCTATCACTATCTTCCAACAGAAGAGCTGTCATCAGCTCAAGCTGAGGAAGGCTGAAGTACCTCTCTTCTGGGGGCACCAGGGCCCTTATTTGGATTGCATCTGTTCTCTTCTGAGATTCACTGCAAAGAGAAAGAAGTGCTGCATCCTCCGCTCATTATGAAGCCTTTTGAAGTTAGAATGAGAACAAATGCAACTGCATAATCTCCAGCAGGTAGCCTGTACCCTATCACACCTATTGCCAATTTTCAAACTTTCTCCTGTTGCTTGGACTTTTCTTCTTTATCAAGAAAAGGTGTTGGCCGGAAGAATGAAAGGAGGATTTGTGCTGTGGATTTTATGACATTTCTAAGATCCTGAATTGCTTGTTCTGAAAGAATGGCATTATCAGAGAAGCATTAAGAGAAGTATATCTCTGTGAGCCTCAACTGCTATGTTTAGAATTGGGAACGAGCAGCACTTCTGCATTCCCAGATCCAAGCACAGATGACGACAGTATCATGACTCCGTATCTAAGTTCCAGACATGCAAGTCTTGCTTTCTGCCCCCTGTTGGCTCTGGGCCCCAAATGTCATAAAATTAAACTTGTACACCTGAGCTACGTGAAGCCCATGGATCTCAAATGAGAACATCACAGTATGCCCCAGCAGCCATTAAAGATGCAGTAAACAGAATTGCCACTCAGCTCCCATCTTTTGAAAACCTTCCCTTTATTCTTCAAATCATTGAAATTAAAACACTCTTGAATCATACAAAAGATACATTCCCTGCATTTATGTATCCTCACTCTTACAGTTTTAAGAATAATAAACAAAAACTTTCAATGTATTAAATAGTAAAAAATTAATAGCATTCTTCCTCTGTATGGAGGGTGGTCCTTACTCTATGTTGAAGGATATTGCCGTGTTCAAAACACCAGTCATTCATCCAACAACTGGAGAACATCAACTGCTACCATCCTTCTTATGGAGCAAGTAGTATTTATGTTGTGGCATTCCCTTTGATTTCACGGGAAATAGTAGTAAATCTGAGTGAAAACTGCATAGTGAAGGGATGCTATTTTCAAGATACAGTATTTAGTTGAAAGCCTAAGTGAAATCCCAATTTTATCAATGAACACATGAATTTTCCCATTTAATTCATTGTGACCAGATTCAGCACGTACAATATCAAACATCTTTTATCTTCACAAAATAACTCATAAACATCCCAGTGTGCTCTAGGGCATCTTTACCTGAAAGCTGAGATTTAGGAACCATTATTTGTGGTTAAAATATTTAAAATCCTTCTGTTCTTCCCTTCATTAGACTTTGATAAACTTGGAATATATTTGAGTAAATAAATAATGAAGTCAATTCTCTTGAAACACATTTCACAGTCAGTTTGAGACATCTGAAACAGCAGTATCATTTAATATAACTGCCACAAAATAGACACTATTGCTGTGCACTCACTAGTAAAAATATTTACAGTAATGTCATTGAAAGCTATCAGATGAGTATCTTCAGAAACTTAACTGCTACTGAATTCTTTCAGATAAAGCTTCATAAAGCAGTGTAAAAAAAGCAACTTAACAGTTGGCTTCCCAATGCATTTCACTGCAGTTCTGTGTACTTGCAGGAAAAAAAATGTTTGAATTACAATTAAAATAGATTTGGATTATTCATGTTTTCAGAACCTGAAAACAAATACTACTTAAAAAAAAAATTAACTAAGTGGCTCATTGACCACAGTTACTCAGATTTTACTACNCAACAGAACCTGAAGACAAACTAGCCAGTATTTCATCTCAAGGTGAACAGAGATATGCTATCTTTCATAATCCATGCGGTAAGAACTCAGACATGGTCAGCATAAAAAATTCTTTACGACCCTTGCGGTACAGGGACTTTGCCAGAATGCTTAGTCCCTTCCTACCCTCTTCTTATTCCTCAGAATCTTGAATTTTTTGAACATCAACGTCAGCTAAGCCAGTCTCACTTTCCAGTGGACTATCACGATGCAGGGCTAGTGCCTCTGACTCTTTGGCAAGTTCAGTTGCTTCTGCTCGGCTAGTAGCATGATTTGTATCCACTTCTTTGGTAGCATCTGGACCAGGAGCTGACTGTTCTTCACTTGTAGAACTAGCCTCTCCTAGCTGCACTTCATCTAGACAAAAAAGAAAACCCATCATCAGTAAACATAGAACTCATCTGCTAGAAAACCATTTTTATTCCAGAAGAATAATAAATGCTAGGAAAATTTTGCATCAATTACAAAAGTGATTTATTTAACCAAGCTTCATCAAAAAAGACCTAAGATATGAGAGTTCTGCTTAAGTTGCTCTAAGATTATTCTGAAACTAACTCTACACAAAGTCTCATTGATTTCTCTACAATTTTGCCACAGTTCCTTTTAGTACATAGAGGAGCAGAGTAGGACTCTACAGTTATTTTAACTTTTAATTCAAACATGCTTTACTGACTACAGTTAGCTTTACAAAGAATGGCTGCAGGCTGATTAAATACAGAATACAGGTGTTCTTAAAAGAAGAGGTATTTATGTGATTGCATGCGAAACATTTTTGCATGTAACAGACTGAAGAAATTCTTGCTAATGAACAGTTGACCACAATGAACTCCAGTTGAAATGAGTCATCCCAAATTTTATAACCTGACTGCATGGAAAGGAATCAGCTATTACAACTTTATTTTTCGAGATTTTTTTTTTTTTCCCCAGAGGAAAAAAACCTGTTAAATAACTTCTTGCCCTGATTCTGCTAAGGAGGGGTTGCATGCTAGCAATTCTGAAAAGAAAGAGGGGAAAGCCTAGTTGGGGGCCCAAGGCATCTCCAGAAGTAATTAATTTTGGTTTCTTATTCTGTTATGACTGATAACCAGCTGAAAACACTGTCTTAATGAGCCACAACACTGCCAAAACCTACCATGGTCCCATTTGGCTATGGAGCTAACACCTTCCTTAACAAAGGCAGAAGCATAGACTTCCTTAACACTCATCCTTGCGCAGTGGAAACACTTAAACTCCTGCTTTTGCTTGCAGTTACAGCTGCGGATTTTTTTTTTTTTCCCCTGATATATAGCTTTTGTAAGGGGTATCAGTAGCTTTCTGAACTAACACTACTGTTGATGTGAAAAGCTTTAATACAACATCACAAGGTGACGAAGCTAGGATGAGTTCACTGTCTTGCAAAAAAATACATAATCTGATAAGGTCTATAACGTGTTGACCATGTGTCTGAAAAAGATAACCAAGATTAACACGTAGTGTAGTACTGTAGCGCAGTACTAACATAGCAAATGTTAGCCTCACTTTTTAGGAAGGGAGGGAGAAGAACCACCCACCAAGATACTGTCTTTCCCTCTGAAGAGGACAGCACTTGGCCACTGACTCATTACGATGAAGCTACAAGTGGGTGCATCTACCACCAGTGTGAGGTGTTGCACTGCTGAAACCTCCTCACGTTTTGCTATACTGGTATGCAATATACTCAGATATCTAGTGCCCTTGTCTCCAACTTCCACAGTAGTCTCGATTCCAGGCAACAGCAATTCCTGTTGTAACATGGCCACCAGAGGTAGTTAATGGAAACTTCAGTAATTACTATTTTATGTCCTGAAACAGTTTTCACCCCAGCTGAAGTGAAGAATACAGCCATTAACAGGCAAGTGCGATTCGTCCAATGCATTTCTACAATCCTTAAAAAAAAAGGGAAGGGAAATCTAATAAGTTGTAAAAGAGAAAAAGGGATTTCACCTGCAACTTTCCTATGATTTCACTTACAGAAACATTGTATCAGAGTAGGGGAGGGGGTCATACAGTGGTCTTTCCTGTCACAATGTTTACTGAATGCAGAAAAATACCATTAACAGTTAAAATAGTAATGCTTTCCTTCTTCACATTCAAAATACACAAAACAATCAACTTTACACTGTGATTGTAAAGAAGAAAGTGTTAAAGGATAATTAATGTCTCCATTAGCCTTTGCAACTGGAAGGAGTGGGCTGCTATCTTATCCAACTTGTCCTCATACCTCCAATGAAAGGTATAATAGCATGAAACTTCTGCATTATTTTGATTAAAAATTTGGATTTTGAAACAGTACAGTGTAATTCAGAATGCTTCAGTTGTACAAACCTGTGTAACTCTAGCACTAAAAAGCAGATATTAGAAAGTACACAGCATTTGTTAAATTGAAAGACTTGAATTCCACCAAATGCAGGTATGCTGTTACATTACAACAAAGGTATTTCTTTCAACTTCAGCTATTACATATTTTTAAGACCTATTACTATTGCTCCTTGTGGTACAGTTCATGCCGTACTAGTTTCAGCAAGCAAACTATAGATACTAACCTTTCTTTTCCTTTTTTTCTTGTTTCCTTTTTTCTTTGGCAGCCTCTAGTTCTTGTTTCTCATGAATTTCCTTCAGGGTCTTGCAGACTTTTTTGTGGGTAAACCAGTGTATTTTCTGGCAGCTCTGGTCACAGTACATCACCTGAAAGTTACCACAGCTATCAAGTCATCTTCATGTATTATAAAAAATACACAAAACTCTTGCATTTTTAGTGCACCAAATTAAATCTATGTATACTACTTAATGGTATTTTTAAGCAATCTAAGTTCAAACAGTAATTCTAACCTATATAAAACTCTAGAAGAATAGTTTGTTTTGCTTAACTCTGAACATACAGAAGTTTTATTCTTTCTTCATCCTTAAACATATATACTTGGAAATCCAAGTATTCCTACTTGTGAACTGCAGCCATCTCTCCTAGAAGCAGATGACTTGTGTATTTCAAACACTCAAAATCCTGATCACCTCAATGGCACTAATTTTTGCGATCCANACCCACTTGGCCAGTAATAGCTTGTGTAAGTACAGAAAAAGCTGTAGGATCAGAACCCTGAAAGACAAGAAGGGGTAATGAGAACAACATAATTTTGTAAAACATAGGAAATACCACAATATACCATAGGTTTCAGATTAAAAAAGAAACATTATCATGAAGAGGGACAACAGAAGAGGAAAAAAAAAGCAAACTTCCAGGTGGCCTGCTGTGATCTTACTGAAGATGCTGTAGCAGCAAGAATATAAAACTAAATCATTGAACTTCAAGTAACACGCACAACTTAGCATGTATACAGTTATACACATTTTTGTATATAAAGTTAATTTAGTCTTTAGCTTCTGTAGAAGTGAAGATAAAAAAATATTGTTTTCTTATTCTGTAAAAAGGAGCCAAATCTGAAGCTAACTAGCTTTCAGCTTTTTAACACATGCTTACATTTTGAAGAATCAATGGCTGCACAGAATGCTCCCCTCATTCTATACCTTTGTTTTGAATCAAAACCAGAAGCATAATGCAAAGAAACTAAAATTTGAAGGCAATGATAACAGGATTTTTTTAATAACTGCATATTGTGGGATTATTCAAGAAGTCCAATATAAAGAAAAGAACTAAATGTAACCCTTCCTTAACTGAATGAATACTGACGATTATAAAAACGATTTTGGAGAGATGTGTTATTACTGCAGGGTAAATATTTGGATAATATAGAAGGCACTACCTCAGAGAAAAGCAGTCATTCATTACATGAGTAGTCCTAAATAGCACTGTGTTAGTTTCAGGTAGAACAGACAAATTTATATCTAACAAATATCTATAATAACAAAGCAACTCTCTAAGCTTGTATTTCAAACAACTATTTTTCTGTGCAGACAAGCTAGATAATTTGAAGTGTAAACATTCCTCACTGATGCCACTGCATTTGGACAATAGATTCCTTTATGATTCAGAGAAGAGAATAGGCTCTACTTTTAAAGCTCTGTATCTTGAAGATTCATTCATTGCATACAGTTTGTAAGTTAGAAGTCTGGACCTCCAAATTAAGCACTTAGTCACATTAAAACATGGAGACAAAGTTCAGAACCTTTAAAAGATAATTTTTGCACCTGTTGAGGTTCTCAAATGTATTACTACTAACTGATAGCTTTGCTTTCCTCATTTCCATCTGAAATAACTCCTGAAACATGCTCTGTGTACATCTACTCTGATACTGTTTCAGCTATTTCACTTTTGTGCCATCTGTTCTTTGTGCCATTCTTTTATGGGAATATCCCATAGCTTTTGTTGTATCATGAATGCCCCTGTAACTTATCTGTCAGGTGAGTCAATGAACTGTTATTAAGACTGTAATTAATACTCTTCATTAACATTACTATACTTAATACTATTAAAGAACTCTGGTCTTTTCACAGTCACCCACTTGTAGATCCTATGCAGCAGGTTTTTGCAAATCAGTCTCTGTGCTGGCACAGATATTTTTTTAAAAAACGTGTATTATTTAGCACTGATATACTATTGTGCTCAGTGTACTCAGACTACAAGACCATATGGTCAGAACTTAGAATTTTCAAAACAATTATTTGCATATTATTATTTAGATATTATTTGTAGTATCTTTCCCATGCAATACAAGCAGTAAGATTTAGTGTATTTTACTGGTAACCATAAACTAAGAATTATTTTGGGCAATGATGTGAACAGAGGAAAAAGAAATGCCAAGTTGCTCCAGCTCTGTGTAAATCCTTAAACAGTTAGACCACCATGGAATACGCAGGGCCATAACTACTAGAACAATGCTGAAATGCCCAGATTGGATCCAAGTAGTTGTGCATGCCAAAGGTCAAGGGCTTCCAGGAAATTCAAAATTTATAGCATCTCCTCCTCTCCAGTTCTGTAAAATGGACAGAAATATAGTGTAACAAAGGAGATGTCTTTAAAGGGAGAAGACAGAAAAGACTGCAAGCTCTTCTAAGAAAAAAGAGACAGGAAGGAAAATGTTTACTCTAAAGCAACTCTCAATGCATCACGAAGGCTTATGTTTTCATCCTGTGTTTATTTTTCTGGCTTAGACAAACAGTAGGGATTGCATTAAGCCTCAGGACATTTTCGTTCACTGGAGCCACTTAAGATGGAGGCTATTTTTAATTCACTCAGCGTAATCCAAGTATGCCACAAAATTGTGCCATTTCCCCAGTGTTAGTACATGTAACATCTAGCTCTGAGAGACCAGAGAGAACATACATTTTTTAAAAAGAATAACAACTCTTATGTAAGATTTATTATGAACTAATGAAAAGTATTATAATGAAGAGCGTGTTAGCAAAGATGTATGAGGAAAGCTGAAGTTAGATACTTTTCTTGTAATTATGATTTCCTAATTCAGATACACATTGTACTGTATATGGCATCATCTCGTCTCTACCTGTGATAAAGGGAGCTTCAAAGAATGTTTTTTCTTTTTCTACCATCATATATTATCAACTTTTCATGTACACTAGAAATAATGAACATATTAAACCTAGGAAATGATTCGATGTTAAATTCAATTTAGACCCTGTGGGAAAAAAAAAAGGAACAAAATAAGTTTTATCTGTGTCTGAATCTAAAACTTGTAAAACTGTATTGGAAAAGAAAAACTGAAAGGACATCCCAGAGTAGAAGACAGCTCTGACACAGAAACAAACTGTCAACTTCCCATAACAGCTGAAGCATTAAAGCATTCAGTATTGGCACAGGACAAAAAGTACTAGGTTGAAATATTTTAGAGTGTTTTCCTGCAACATGTAAAATAAAATTCCAGTTTACCACAGAGTTCAGGGACATCCAAAACCTTTGCTTATCATAAAATACTGAAGAAGCTGAGGAAGATAACTTAGTTTAAACTGAATTTACTACACAAGTTATTAGAAAATATTTTCTTGATAGAAAAAACTTACTAGTTCAACAGGAGCAATACTTCTCACGAGCTGCTGGAGCAATGTAGCTTCACAGTAAGGAAACTTTCGGATACTTTCTCGAATTAGCTTCTCTTGATATACAGGGAAACCATCTTTATCTCTCCCTTTCAAG
>VXAL01005839.1:359157-377134 GCA_013399475.1 Chauna torquata
GTGTCTAAAAATGAGCACTGTAAAAATAAACACTGAAGAATGCACAGCAATACTTCAAAATAAAAATTCTGCTTTATGTTAAATAACATGTTATAGTCCTGATGCCTCTATATTTATTTGGTTGGCTCCTACTTTTATATGAATCAATGATGAACTATTTGATTTCAGTATGCGAGACCTGACTTTATGATTTATTTTCAGTATCACCTAAAGATCCACACAGGCCTATGGGGGATGTGACCTTTCTAAAAGTCAGGACACTTACTTTGATACTTAAGATCAGACAGCTTGTTTTGTAACTCTGAATGGGTTCTGAGGATCTGTCTAAATGATTTAAGAGCCCAAGTCTCATCTAAAGCCAGTGGGATTTGCAATTCTCAGTTGCTTAAGTGTTTTTGAAAAAAATCTCACCCTGTATGACTGCTGGAGAGCAAAACAGCGAAAGAAATGTTCCCAGATAATTCATACTGGACATTAAGAAATTCTGTTTTCAAGCCTATCACTCCCCCTTTTTCTCCACCACATGGAGCTCTCTGCTACTTCCTAGAGTGTGTGTGATTGCCTAGCTCTAACCAGTTTCAGCACAGAGGTGAAACTCTAGGAATATTTCCTTTGTACCCCTGGAAAGGACAATGCTACTTCAGAAAGGAAAAAAAAAGAGAGTCAGTGCCACCCTGAAGTGACTGCAACTGGGATTTACTTGTTAAAGCCTTTGCCCAAGACAATCCAGCTATTACTATTATTACAGTTGTCTTTTTCTGATATTTGTAAAGCTAGTTCATACATATACCTTCAGACCTTTCTGTAGAAATACATACCTTTTAATAAATCCATCTAGTTTCTCCTCGCGCTCTTTTAAGAATGTAACACATTTCTGGAAGATGCAACTGATGTAGTGCATTTTCATAGCAAGTACTTCATTCATATCTTTTTGCTTCATACATTTCTCACAAATTAGATCCAGAACCCTATAACATTTCTGCAGTGCTTCTACTTCGGCCAATAGAGGGTTCTCTTTTACTAGCAACACAATCTATGAGAAAGATTGAAGAAAATGTAATCTACTTCAGAGCTGGTATTTTTTAAACTTATTCATTAGCATTAAAGGTTAGATAGGTCTTTGTACCTAAGTTTTAGTAGAGTTTCTAATATTCCTCTACATCCGTCTTATGCTGTCTTCCCCTTCTTCTGTCAGTGTCATTATTTACTATTATTATTTAGTATACTGTAAATTCACAGCTCCCATACATGAAGCATTCAAAATTAAGACTGGTATTAAAAAATTGTATGAAATAGAGCTACCTGAAGAACTAAATCTTTTAAAAGAAATACTTACAGAAACTACAACACATTGTCCTAAAATCTATTTCCTTTTGAACACCTAAAATAAACCGGACCTGTATGATTTAAACAGCTTCACAGAACACATCAACCTCACATAAACTTGGAATGCTTTAGGTAGACTAACAAAGCACTGAACTAACCGTTTCCAAAGGAAACTGTATGCTCTACTCACTAAACTAGCTGCCAGTTTGTATATGCTGCAGATACTTGGTTGGCAACTGTTAATGAATTCCTGACTTTGAACAGCAAGCCCAAGGAACTGTCTTTGAATTTAGATGTATTTATTTCTCCGAATGACACAGGAGGAACAAACCATAAAAAACATTATTTTCAGCAAATATACTGGGAAGTAAAAATAAGAATCTCTTGCACATACTTTCTGAAACAGCAGCAGATGTTGCTATGGTGAACTAGTGATTAAGGTAGGATGACACATGCCGAGACAAGCACTGAGAGAACAATGAGAATTTGTTAAGCTATGGAATCGTTTTATGTTTCTGCTTCAAGTAAGACTAGGAAAAAATAAATCCAGAAAAGAAACCAATTTATATTTTTTATGTTAAAAATATGAATCTCTCCACATAAAGGTATTAGTTCAAAATTCTGAGTTATATGAACACCGAAATAGCTTCATTTTTTGCATGTCTAGAAATTAGGCCTGATTCTCTCTCTTTTTCAGAAGCATCTAAGTTAGTAGATAATGCTTTTGATCTCAGCTGGACTCACTGAAGAGCTGAATGCCTTTTGACATAAAAACAGTTCCCATGCCAACAAACACATACAATTCACATATTACTTCACCTTAACAGGATGCATGTTAGTAGTAGTAATAATTTTATGGAGAGGCCCAGCTAACTTGACTGGCAGTTTTGGTTCTTTATCTAAGCCTTGTGGTTTAGTATAGTAGTCCAGCCTCTCACGTGGAAAGAAGTTGTTGATGATGGTCACACAGTCATGCTGACCTAAAAGCACACAAGAAAAAAAACAAAACCAAAACAGCAATGAAATGTAATCGTAACGGAACAGAAACCTAATATAAGCAATACAGGTGAGGATTACCCACAGAAGAGCTAAGCATGATATGCTTTGCACTGGTAACAGGCAACTCTTGTTTTTCCTCTTTAAAGCGTGACCTACTGACTACCAGAAGGAAATGACTTCATGAAATTTCACTTTGAGAACTCCATGCCCTTCATGCATCCTTTCTGCCTGTTAAGCCAAAACTAAAAGAATAGGTATTCCTCCCCAGAGTTATTTACTGTATTCAGAATTAAGCCATAATGAAAGCCAGTATTTTGACTCTGATGTGTAACTATACTAGTAGTGTCATATTGGTGCTAAAATTTCTCAAGAGAAGTTCTCTCCACTTCTCCACTTTGCATGTTCAAAAATCAATGACATTTGCATTGGGACTTCTTACAAGTTTTCAGACGCAGAACAGATAGTAGTGTATTAATCTAAAGAACAGAACATGTTTAAAGTTTACCAGGAAAAAAAAAAGGTGGGGTGGGGACACCGTGGTGAAAGTAACAGGATGAGAGAAGTTGCACCCCCTCCTTGTTTTCTACATCTGACAAAATGATGGGTTACTAGGCTGAAGCGAAAGTAACGCTTAGTTTCTCTAGTTCACGGCCACATTCTTTAAATTGGTTGATTTATCTTGGCATTAACCCAATTTATCAGCAGCAGAAGACACAGCCAACCAAATCCCAGCATTTAAAACCCTCCACTCTTTTAGAAGTAACTGTTCTAAGCTAACAGAGCACAGTGTAAGAAAATGACAGGGGAAGAAGTATCCTCACTTCCCACACAAAGACAGATGAATTAATGTTGATTGGACAGAGAACAAAAAAGAATGGATTCCAATGTTCAGACTTTTATGGAGTAGCATATCTCAGTATGTCTGAAAATATTTATTCTGGTGATGGTATGAGATTTTAAACACGAATTCTCCAAAATTATGTTGGAGATAACATTACTCATTCACTAATAACACAATTCAACATCGCATTCAAAAACACTCTCCAAGTCCAAAGTATAATTAATAGGAGTGGACTTTTTCAGCATATTAAGTGGATAGTTAAGGATTTGCTGCCTGAAACTCAAGCGAGCAATATCAATCTTTTCTTCTTTAAAAGAACAGAAGGAGGTATGATCAAAATTGAAGCTATGCTAACTCACTATTAAAGGAAGTAAATCTAAATGGCAAGGTAGGCTTTTGAATCCAGAAAACCTAGAAGACTTGTAAAAGAGTTCTCAGATATTTAAAGAACATGAGAAGGCTGCCTTGAAATGAAAACAGACATCCAATTTTGGTCATTGGGGAGGTCATCTAGGCAGCAATAGCTAATTCATGAAAGAGACATTGTTTTTTCTGGTAATATTTTATCACACATCTTTGCTGGAAATACAGAAAAAGTGCTACATTTGAGTTCTTTTTTGAAACATTAATCCACGAATCTCCCAGCACTGCCAAGGTGGGTAAAGAAGTAAAAAAAGGTTTAGAAAAAATAAAAGAAAAAGGTTGCATGTTTTGGCCAGGATCACCTAGCACTCCGTAATGACAAGTCTTTTCTTATTCTAGTTAAGTTTAGATCAATAAGTACTGACCTATCTCAGAACAGGTTCTGAGAGTTCTCCTTCTTGCACATGCAGAGGGAGAAGGGCAGGAGGTGACTAACAATTACAACACAGCACACTAGTGGCAAAGCTCAGATGAGAGCTCCTGATTTGTAGTTTTGTGTTCATTCCTTCCTACAGGAGAAGCTCCAATTATACTCTTTGTACTGCAAAAGCACATACGTGCACAGAGACCTTGAATGTTACCAGCTTCCTCTTACTATCTGAAAAATGACGACATTGCATACACTTGTACACTTGGAGAACAGCAGCATCTATTCTTACAGGTATCATCATTTGTGTGTTTATGACACAAGAGCATGGAAATAAAATACAAATTGCCTCTGTTACTGGATGAGATGTGAAGAAAAAGATGAACAACTGTGTCAGTTCAGAACAGGTCATTAAACAGTGTTTCTCCAGTAAAAAATCAAACCTACCATTTTACTTTAGGGATGTAGGAAGTGATATTACACTTGAACCTTACCCACAAAAGCAGCCATCTGAGCTGCTGTCCTTCCCACAGAGTTGACAACATCAGTCTCTGCTCCAGCCTCTAACATCATCCAGGTGATTTCTTTGTTTCCTGAATTTGGGGGAAGATACAAGGAATTACAGAGAACAAACCAGAACCTGTATTTCCTCACATTGTAGAAGAACAAGGAATGAACTTCTTATTAAGACCTAATATGAATAACATTGAGGAAAAATAACAATATTAAGAACATTAATTTAAGAACGAACTAAGAGAAACACACAATGCTGCCTCCTTATTTATGTTCCCAAAGGGTTACATCAAAGTAAAAACTAAATTCACACAGGGTAAAATTCTGCCCTCTGTAATGCACATGCAGCTCCCCGTGGAGCTTACGGAAGTCATATGCATGTAACTACACTAGCACTTGGTCCCCCTAGATAGCAGTACAGAAGCAAATTCTACTAATCTAGTTTGACAGTTCAGCTACAACATTTGCTATTCTAAGAATAAAAAACAAACTCAGTACTATTATGTAGCACGAGCATAGAGAACAGATTGTTCCTTTCTCCACAGTGGGAACTGGGTGTTCAGACTGGGCTAAATACCAAATAAAATGAAGCTAAAATTTGATGGGAAGATTATACGACTTAATTGGTGCCCTTCAGAGACTATCAAGGACACTTTGTCACTGCTTGTGGTGGTTCTGTTTTCAAAGGTATTCTTACTTTATCAGTTTTTGTGCACATACCAAGTGAAAAAAAAAAAGAAAAAAAAAGAAGGGGGTGGTGGACAGAAATTAATGTTTCTGATTTAAAAACAAAGGCAATGCGCCAGTAGTACTCACGTACCTTTTACACTCTCAAATAACAGACCTTAAAGTCAACATTCAGATGCATTCAGACCCAGGACGGCACGCTAAAATCACAGCTGGGAGAAAATGGTAAAAATCCAGCAATTTCCATAAAGATGTAGGCATTTTGACAGCCTCTGACAGTTTGTTCCTATTTGCTGCAGCTTGGATATTGCTCAGTGCCACAAAATGCTGAAATTTCCTGAATCTTTTTACGAAAGTCTTAGTGGAAAAGCAGTCTGACAAGCCAGTGAGGGTTCATGTACATACAGTTTTTGTTTTTTTTTGGGAACTTATGATGAAAGAAAGCAGAGTTGAAACTCCACCTGATAAGTAATCTTACATCAAGAACATCAAGAAAATACTTGTTTCTTTCACCAGGGAAAAAGAATAGCAAGAGGAAAGTCGCAAAGCACCATCTGAGCCAGAAGATATATAAAGCACTCATTAAAAAAAAGGAGAGAGAAAAATAATGTAAGAAAACATGTTTTTAAAACTTACTAAATACATTTGTAAAAGCTCACAACATAGTTGCAAAAATAATGTAGGAGAGAGGCAAAATTTGAAAAATACTGGATTGATTTGACAAGCCTCAAATGTTACTAAAAGCTACTGATATGAAGTCCTAAAAAAGGCAGGATGGTGCAGCATCGTTTTCAGTGTAACAGAGTATAATTAAACAGAGTGTATCCCACTGTACAAGAAAACTGTCACATGAGACTGAATTTTGAGATGTGACCAAATAGAAACAAGTACAGATAGACTACAAGCCTCAAAAAGCTGAACAAAGACAATTTTTGTATGAAAAAAAAATCCTAAGCCTGAACAGCAGCTCCCCTATTCCACTGTCCTGATGATTCTCAACATATTAACATGGGTCACGTAAGTAACAGTAAGCCTGAATCAGACTTAATCAGTGGCACAGAGTCTAGTTGGAGACCTGTAGCTAGCGGTGTCCCCCAGGGGTCAATACTGGGTCCAGTATTGCTTAACTTATTCAATGACATGGATGAAGGGATAGAGTGCCTCCTCAGCAAGTTTGCTGATAATGCAAAAACTGGGAGGAGTGCCTGATACCCCAGAGGGTTGTGCTGCCATTCAGAAGGATCTCCACAGGCTGGAGGGATGAGAAGAGAGGAACCTTTTGAAATTCAACAGAGGCAAGCGCAAGGTCCTGCACCTGGGGAGGAACAACCTCATGCACCAGTACTGGCCAGGGGCTGACCTGCTGGAAAGTAGCTCTGTGGAGAAGGACCTGGGGGTCCTGGTGGACTACAAGTTGACCATAAGCCAGCAATGTGCCCAACGGCATCCTGGGCTGCATTAAGAACAGTACTGCCAGCAGGTCGAGGGAGGCAATCCTCCCCCTCTACTCAGCCCTGGTGAGGCCTCACCCAGAATACTGTGTCCAGCTCTGGGTTCCCCAGTACAAGGGAGACCTGGAGCTCCTGGAGAGAGTCCAGCAGAGGGCTACTAAAATGATTAAGGGACTGGAGCAACCTTCATATGAGGAAAGGCTGAGGGAGCTGGGCCAGTTAGCCTGGAGAAGGCTCGGGGTAGAGATCTGATCAATGCGTATAAGTTTCTGAAGGGAGGGTGTCAAGAGGATGGGGCCAGACTCTTCTCTGGTGCCCAGTGATAGAATGAGAGGCAATAGGCACAAACTGAAACACAGGAAGTTCCATCTGAACATGAGGAAAAACTTCTTTACTGTGAGGGTGACAGAGCACTGGAACAGGTTGCCCAGAGAGATTGTAGAATCTCCTTCCCTGGAGATATTCAAAACCTGCCTGGACACAATCCTGGGCAATGTGCTCTAGGGGACCCTGCTTGAGCAGGGAGGTTGGACTAGACGATCTCCAGAGGTCCCTTCCAACCTCAACCATTCTGTGATTCTGTGACACAAAGGTGTCAATGTTTTCCTTTAAATTATTAATTTATGGTAGACATCAATGCCATAAAAATCATTGAGATAAATTTAGTAAGAGGTTACCTGAAAGCCCAGCAAACATCAAGGCAGTATATCCATGTTCATGTTCATTGCAGTTAACATCAGCTCCATGGCGCAAGAGCAACCTGCACACGTCTACTTTGCCTTTGTACGCTGCATGCATTAGAGGGGTCATGCCATGCTGAAAAGAGGAAGGAAGAAGCATACAAAAAGAATTAGTTACATCTCTTGATCTTCATGCCATTGATAATTTTCACTTGTTCACACGTATTCAATGTACCTGGCAAAGCCTTGTGTAATATTTAAGTTAGTAAGAACAAAAAAGCTCACAAAATCTTGATGAAAAAATGTGGTTACTAACACGCAGCAGATTTTCTATTTTCCACGGTGTCACTGTTTTCTGCTTTGCTATATATTTGAAAACAGACCAGTCTTGAAAAAATGAAGACCCTTTTCCACGAATTAGTCACTGGTCTTCTGCACAAGATATTAGTGTTAAAGACAATTAATTCTTGTCATAGCTGGAGAAGTTTGTATTAGAAAATTTGTCAGGTTCCTAAGTTGTTATTTTTTTCCCCTGCATTATATGCTCAGTAACAAGAAAGTTAGGAATAGATTCTTACTGTTTTTGCCATTAAAAAGATTTGCAGTTTCTGAAACCCATCTTGTTTAGTCATGCTTACTGGTAATTGCACTGTCCTCCTCTCTCTCATTTATCATTCCTTTCGGTATTGTGTTTGTGATGTTACATCAGTCAGAGCTCTAAACGGGTAAAAACCTGGGCAAGCCCTAGGGGGAAATTTTCAGAACTGTGGTGAATTGTTAATACCGGCCTTCTCCCTCTCAAAGGGCAGGGAGAAGCACTCTTCTTTTTGAGCAAATTGCATGACATTCAGTTTTTAGATTTTGATACACTTCTTCCAATATGTTGTTCATTTTCACTTAACATCAAGTCAGGACTCAAGTTATCAGCCAAGACATGGTAATTGCCTAAAAACATTCTCCAGCACCGAATACATGGGAGTGTGATTTAGTCTGTCCCGCTAGGAAATCAAAACGGCGTTTTTTTCCCTTTTTTGCAGGTTAGGGCTATGTGCATAAATATACTCATGTACACTATTACTGCAGCTCTGTAAATGAAGGGTAATGTGATATTCTGAAATAACCTACTTGTCAGTTTGAGCTTTAATACATTTTTTGTTTCCATTTATAATAGAACAAAACCTAAAATGACATTTATCAGCATCATTTTCCAAAAAATCCTAAAAGTGAGAGAAACCAGGCAAATTAAAATTTTAACAGTAATCTTTAAGCATAATTTCATTAATCCTTCCTAACTAAAAACATTAAAATAATTTCTTGATGTACTATATTTTAGTAACCTGAAATATTTTCATACACTGCAATATAAACTGCTGTTAAAGAAACAACAGATCTGAAGAGAGAAGCTCACGAAACAAATTTGTGACTGTTTTTGCTAGGTTTCTTTTGTGGTCTTGTAAAGGAAAGAAAGGCATTCTATCTTACCATACATAATATGTTACATTACACAGACAGCAATTTTTAGAGGCCAGTTGTATTGTAGAATCTCCTCCTTTAGCAGCACTGAAACATCTCTGTAACATGATATGAATTCAATAAGGTTTTCGCTTGGAGAAGGATCTTTATGAAAACAACGACCTAAACTTTGGTTGTATATAGAATGATAGTTGTTTCAACTAAAAATCTTTCTGAATATTATAGTACAAAGGAAAGGTATTTTCTTTTGTCTTCCCCTCTTCCTGGGAAACTTTAAAAAAAAAGCCTTTGATTAAATTTTGAAAGCTTCAAACTGTGGTGTGGATCAAAAAACATATCAAGCAAAAATGTGGAGAGATGTTATACAGCTGGATTTAAAGTCACACTAATACCAGCCTTTCACTTTCATAGCAAACTAAAAAGGGAAAGGCTAAACACAAGCTTCTCGGGAAAATCTTGGTATCCTTGCCTTATGATCCTATGCAGAAGCTGAAGTGACTGCAAATATTCTTCACAGGCTGAATATCAAAGACAGGTCCAGAAACAGTCTGTTTGCTGACAGGTGACATTTGGTTTGTCAATGCATCATACTTAGAAGACTAAGCTGGCAGACAGTTTATTAAGTATACAGATGAAAGAAATTACTCTATCCTTCCATAATGGAATAGAGGATGAAGAAGCAGTTTTCTAGCAGCTACTACGA
This sequence comes from Chauna torquata, assembly GCA_013399475.1. Taxonomy (NCBI): domain Eukaryota; kingdom Metazoa; phylum Chordata; class Aves; order Anseriformes; family Anhimidae; genus Chauna; species Chauna torquata. The sequence continues at coordinate 368,621 of VXAL01005839.1, forward strand.
AACATTCTTCTGTCCAAAAACCCATTCTGTTAAACTCATTCCCTCAGATAAAAATGAATCTTCCCCAGTTTCTTGTTTGCTTTGTACGGATGCCACATTGGTTACAGTGAGCAAAATAAACATCTCCCGTCTTCTGTAGGGCTGAAGGCATTCCCTGTGTGCCTGACTCTACATTGAGAATACAGTTTGCAGAGAAACTGCTTGGCACTTCCCTTGACCAGGTTCTTCAGCTAATCCACCAACAAGGACTCCCAGGCATAAAGGGGTTATGCCTTACACCACCATTCCCGGTTCCTGATGTTGAAAATATACCAGAAGCATGCTGAAAGATGGTATTTCAAAAGCTAAATTGACCTAATGCTGCCACGGTTGCAGAAATAAAGAAAAAAATACACACACACACACACAGTGGGTTCAGCAGGCTGAATCACCTCAGAAGGGAAGAAAAGGACACGGGGAGGCAGGAGGGGCAGAACCAGGGAGGGCTTGGACTCCACAGCCGGAAGTCAGGGAAGAAGAAAGCAGGTCAGTATTTCTCTTCAGCACCTGGGAGCTATTACACCAAGGTATGCTTCCATAGGATGAACAAAACCAAGTTTGTAAAGACAATAAACTGGGAAAAATAACCCTTCCATCTTCTAGGAACTATGGAGGAAGTTTTCAACATCACTGTTTCTCAACCTTTGTTGACTGGAGAAATTGGGCAGGGGAGAGAGAGAAGGCCAGGGAGCAAGACCTGGGATAAAACAAAAGAAAAATAAAAAAAATACAGACCATCTCATATCCCAGTGACCTGTGCATATTTGGCAGAAAAGCTGACTATGTGGCCAGCAAACACTCATGCAGAGCGTGTAAGAACACAATACAGGTATATTTAAGTCATTGTTTTGTGGGTAACACACTGATGATTGACTATCACAAACTGAAGCAGCCACATGACCTGTGTTATTCAAGAGGAAAAAGGAATCAAAGTAGTACCGACACCCCCAGTGTTTTACACCTCTCATGCTCACTTCATTCTTCTTACATGACAACCACGAAAACTCAGCCACAACTCGGCACATGTGGGCTAGATCACACCAGAGCGGTTCCCTCAGCAGGTTTTCAGGCATACCATGGCTCTGCACGTGGGAATACTAGCTACCTAGCTAGAGGTTAAGTCAAAGGTGATTTACATAAATAGGACGAGGGACAAAAAAAAAAAGGACTGAAAAAACTTTAGCTGAAAAATTGCTGTACACACTTGTATACTGACACTGTTAAAGCAACCACCTATCCCTTTCCCAGTTCGTTTTGCAGTGAGGAAGCCACCCCTAAGTTAGCATGGAAAAAGTGCATTATTTTATTCTTTAGATTCAGACAACAGTACCAGTTCTATTCATTCAGGAAATCATAAATTAAATGCACAGACTGGAGGTTTGGCTTTTGAGACGGTTCTTGGGAAGTTACTAGAAAGGAGACAAAAGACACAAAAAGAGCAGGTGCCACAAGGAACATGGACATACTACTTGAGAAATGTCTTCAAAATCAACTCCTTAAATAAAAAAAAAAGAGCACTATTGAAGTTAGACCAACTCATTAGGACTAGTTCAGCTAGATATTTGGAACTGGATTGTACAAATGCCTCTAACAGAAATGGTACTGAATGCTGCTAGTCCAGCATCCTGGTTTTGGCAGGTACATGACTGGAATTTTCATTGGATGAAAGCCTTTAGAAATTCCAGCATTAAAGCTTTTGAAAAAGATTGCCTTTTACCCACTTAAACTGGCTGCAAGTTGGATTTGGAAGGTAGTCAATAGATATACAAATGAAAAAAATTATCTACAGTTAAGCATGAAGTAATTCTAATACTAACCCCTGTTCAGTGAATGCAGACATGTCTCTCATAGTTATAGTCCTCCTCCTATATAGTCAGTCATCCTGCTGAGCTGTTGGTTTCACAAATGTAATATATTAAATTTCTCTGATGAGTTGTTTAACTGTAGTGGTGAAAAATTAAATTCTATATCAGTCAATGTCCTGCACTGAAATCAGGGAACTTAACAGATGTTGAATTTTCTTTGGTTTGTGGATTTTGAAATACTACATAAAAACATCAACAGACAGAACTCTTTCTTCTGAATAAAGGCCAAGGATCTGGGCATTTTCTGCAAATACAGGAAGTTCATACTGGAGTAGCAAGATACATTGACTGCAAAACCCTGCACTGAAGATAATCAGTATTAGTGAAGTTACATACCTCATACACTAATAGGCATGCTGCTGCTGCAATTTCAAGAAATTATTCAATTCTTTAATTAGCACATAGATGTGGACTGTTTCTAAAAGACGTTTTATATTATAGAATGAACAGACAGATTACCACATTAGAAAAAAAAAAAAGAGTAATGCTGCCAATGCCAAGCAATAGTTCTATATATGATAAGATTACGAACAACCCGGAAATTATCTTAAATATGGAAAAACTGTGAAGCCTTTTTAGGCCAAACCTCTCTGCTTGATCTGCAGAAATCAATTATCAGGAAAGTATGGGATTGTAGCATTACAGTGGTCCTTCACAACCTTAACTACCAACACAACTGGAGGTAACTTCCATGGCTAGAAGCCCCATGTGCTTCCTCTAGACCACTTTTCCATAATAATCTGAAAGATTATTAGCCACACTCTGCAAATGGATGGAGTTAAAGTCAGCAAACTGCCAACATGAAATCACAGCAACATTTACAAGCTCTGTACTCCTAGGGAAAAGAAGACTCCTGAACATTTTCTTCCACACTGTGTTTCTAAATTAGCAACCCCTCCATCTAAAAATAGGATAAAAATGAATAAGCAGTGTGTATTTCAGTTAAATATAATTGTGGTTTTTTTTTTTTTTCCCCCCTCACATCTGTTTCCATTGCCCTTATATTTGTCCTAATATTTTTGGGACATCTGAGTGTAAATGCCCCTTAGATTTTGAAGCTAACAGAGTCAAACTGCTAAACACTTAAGTTTGTGGAAGAAGAGTTATTTATTTCTTTGTTTGCATTAGGACATTCAGTGAGGCTAAATACTCTCCCTTTCTTCAACTACATAAATCCACAAAACAAACAAACAAACAGATTTGGTCTGAAAGGACACTGGGGGAAAAAAAATAGGACTGCATCTGCTGGATACCTGCACCATTCTGGAAGATTGTCACCTGCAAAACTAATTCAAATAAACGGGTCTTATGCTGCTTTTAAGTGGAGGAGGCAAAGGGTGAGCAAGTTTTGGACACGTGAGCAGTTGAAGCAAATAGGCTTTGAGTCTAGATTTTTTTTTTTTAATTATCTAATTTTTTAAATACTTGTAACAGCAGCAGAAGCAATGCTGCAGTACTGTATCCAGCTTATGCCTATATTCTTGAATGAAGAAGCTGAAACAACTGGAAAGGATTTGGAAAAGAGCTATGAATATAGCTCACTGGAGAAACATAACTTTAGGTATGATACTTAAAAAGTCAATGTACTTGGAAGGTACTAAAATGTGACTTAGTCCTTGTCTGAAGATACATAGAAAAAAGACTGCCAATTGTCAGCAGTTTTTAACCTGGAAGAAAGTAGACCTAAGCAGTTAGAATATAAGGATAGACCATTCAAAACAGAAATTAATGGAACATTGTCTTATGTATTGATTTTTTTTAAACCAGGAAATGCAATATGTAACAGCCTGCTTCTGGACATGGATTCTCCAGCACATGAAATTATTAAATTGAGATTGTATGTTTGCCATACCACAAACAGAATAGAGAATTGCATTAAAACTATGCTCATTCTGTGGACTCTCTCATGTAAAAAACAAACAAATAAATAAAGGACTTTAAGGAAGGAAATAAATTCATAAATTCTTAGTTCCCACCTGAATTATCCTCTCCTTTCAATATCTAAGCATTTGATTGTCAGGGCTCCATTTTCTCATTTCTTAAATTAGTAAAATTTAATAAAATAAGTAACAATAGTAATAACAACATGAATTTCAGAATACACAGCCAAGGCAATGGAGAAAGAAAATGAGATCTGATGCATTCAAAGCAGTCTCCAGTTGTGGCAACGCTGTATAACAGACAAAGCTAATGTTTAATTGGTGTTTCACACACTATTTACAAATATTAGAATAACACATTAGAGGCAAAAGACAAGAGGCAATGGGCACAAACTGAAACACAGGAAGTTCCAGCTCAACATGAGGGGGCACTTCTTTACTGTGAGGGCGACAGAACACTGGAACAGTGCCCAGAGAGGTTGTGGAATCTCCTTCTCTGGAGATATTCAAAGCCCGCCTGGATGCCATCCTGCTCAATGTGCTCTAGGTGATCCTGCTCGGCAGGGGGGTTGGACTAGATGATCTTCAGAGGTCCCTTCCAACCCTGCCCATTCTGTGATAATAGAAAAATTCTAAAAGTTGATGTGAGATGACTGCTGGGGGCGGGGGCATGGGGAGGACTGCAAGAAGTCCATCACATGAACCATTTAGGCACATATGGCTTAGTCAGATGTGAATGCTAGACAAGTATTGTTAATACTGCTTCTTCCTTAACAATAGCCTGAGGCATAACTCAGCTATGCTGGCTGTTAATAAACCGTATCCTCTCAGCAGAATTCCTACATGCTGCATTAATATTGCATCATGGGTGCAGTCATTTCGGGCCCTCCAGTACAACAAAGACATGGAAAAACTGCAAAAAGTTCAGCAGAGTACCACCAAGACATGGTGGGAGCTCTCAGGTTGGGGGCTGGAGCATTTGCGCAGCGAAGAAAGGCTGAGGGAACTGGATTTGGTCAGCTGGAGAATGGATGGCTTTGTGGGGACCTAAAAGCAGCCTGTCGGTGCCTACAGGAAAATTACTGAAAAGATACAGCCTGACACTTCCGTTATAGTGGTGGGAGGGCAAGAGATGATGAGCTTAAGTTCCAAGGTCCTTTCTAGCCTGAATTTCCTAGTGATCCAATGAAGAGATTAAATTGGGGAAAAAGAAAAACAAGAACAAAAACCACAAACTGGTATGAAGTACTTAATCAAGAACAGACACAAACTATTGGACATTTAAATTAATAGATTACACATTGATCTGACATGCACGCTGGGCAACTACAGTTTTGCTTCCACATTACACTTTACACTGATGTTTTAAGATTTAGAACATTGTAAAAAGAGAAAGAAGAGGAAATAGACATGAACCTCATACAAGAGTCTTTTCTCCAGCAATTTCCTCCCATCTTCATGTAATGGTAAGAATTGTATCTTCTACACGACTATGACATCTGCCTCTGCAAAAGACAGTGTTTTCCACTTCTCATCTAGCTGCTCACTCTCTCTGTTTATGGCTCTGCAAAGGGTGATGAGGTGCAAGCGTGAGATGGGCAAAAAATGGGGACAGGTATTCTTTATTCACATTGCCTGCTGCTATATGAACAGATGGACTAGAATTTGGTGGAGGTGACAAGAAGCCAGGGAGCTCTCCCATGTATCCTGCTGCAGTGTCCAACTTACCTTACAGACACCAAAGTTCATGCACAAATTTGAGAGAAAATACAAACTGTGTACTACATTATATAACATTAAACTTTCTTAATTAAGAGCTCTTCAAAGAATCATTTTTCAGCTGCAGGCTAGAAACTTCTAAAGAAGAACTCTGATTTTCTAGAGTCTGTATAGCAACGTTATTCAACACCGAGTAGGCCTTCAGACCTAGTATTTCCATTGCTAAACCCAGTATACTGCTTGTACAGTTGCACTGTACCTCATCCAAGCAATTGACACGGACATTCTTGCTGCCCAGTAGCCTTCCAGCCTCTTCAGTGTTTCCTTTAATTAAAAAGAGACAGAAAAAGAAATCAAGAATTAAGGGGAAAAAGAATAGTTCCATTCCCTGATTAGAACAAAAACCTTTGTAGATTAACCATCAACAAGTCAATCGCACCTAGCAAAGGGGTGTAGGAATGAACAGCGTTCTGTTCTTATAAGCCAAAAGCCAAGAAGTCACAACATCAAAAAGTAGTCTGAGAGCATGCAGTGTGAGTAAATATTTTTCTGAAGTAATGGATCTACATACCAGAACAGGATACTAATATGTCTCTTCATAAACTGCATCAGCACAACTCTGAATGAGTAAAATGATATTGAGTATTTTAACACATTCTCTACTTCTGGAGCATCATATGTCTAAGAGAGCTGTACAGATTCTCACAAAAGGAAATTATCACATTTCAAAGATTTTTTCTGGTCCGAATGAAACATGCTTTATAATTTACTCCAATCTTCCTTCCTGCTTAAATTCAAGATTTGCAACATTCTACCTGCCAGGTCCACTAAAGTGGAAGAAATTTGCTTACAGTAACGCAGAATAAAGGTAGAAAGTGAGGACAAGGACCAAAGTAGCTTGATCATTGACATCTCAAAAAAAAAAAAAAAAGACATGCACAAACAGATTGAAGTCTGAAAAATTGGCAAGGAAAAAATAACATGCATTTGCTTCGTATTTTCCAATTTGCTACAAGAATCTTTTCGGTTAGGCCACAGACATAAGAACTTCATTTAAAGTCCACTGACATAACTGAAGAGGCCTTCAATGCAACTTCATCAGGCATTCAAGCAAATAGAAACAAAAGAACATGGAGCCTCAATTTAGGGAATTTAATTTATTGCCAATTAACAGAAACTTCTGATCACTAATTCAATCATAGGCAAAGCTATTTTAGCAGTGGTCTGCTTAATAAACATTATATCCCTCATTTAATGACAGGCTTCATGTTTATCTTCACTACATCACACACAGGTCTTCTTTCAGCAGCTTTTCAGCAAAGCAGCTCTTGCAGCTTCAGGTTGGGCTCATTTTCTGGCCCCCGAGAAGATTACAAATACTAGAAATCATTTCTTTTCAGAAAAGTTTTCAGTGTGGTCTGAATACAGGAAACATACACTTCCCTTGTATCTGGAAATTAATCATTTTAGGGAAAAGAGCCAGTAATCTGGGTCATCTCATATGCTTAATGACAACCCAGTAACATACAATGACTGATCATCAGGACACTGTTAACTAGCCTGCTTCCCCAAATAATTCTTTTCTAAACATGCAAGAAGCTTCTTAGGACCTGGTGAAGTTTTCAGAAGAAAATCTCGGCAAAAGAACAAATGATAGAAACAGCAAATCCTCAAGGGGTGATTGTCAAAGTAAACTTTAAGGCAAGTAAAGCAAAGCAAAACTGCATTTACAAGTTCAGAGTTCTGTATGACAAATCACTGAAAGATTTCCACACTAGGCACTAAACTTTGGCTGAAGTCAAACTTTCAGAGTTAGCAAGCTCCTGGAAGTCGAAACCACGCTGTTCATAATGCTGTGCAATAGAAAGACAAGAGACAACAGGTAAAATTTGAGAGAAACAAGAGGTTCATAGTAGATGTAAGGAAAAACATTTTCACTATGAGCCCAGTAAGGCAGCCAAAGAGGTTGCCCAGAGAGGTTGTGCAATCTCCACCATTGGAGATTTTCAAGGCCTGATCGTTTCAGACCCTAAGCAATCTAGTTAGACCTCAGGGCTGACCTGTTTTGAGCAGGAGGTTGGACTAGAGACCTCCTGAGGTCCCTTCCAACCTGAATTACCCTATGATCCTAATTATAAGCATAAGGTAAGTTAGACAGAGGCATTTGCAAGGCTAAAGCTTGAAATTGCTTAAAGTGAGTTAGTAAAACTGATTCTGAGCCACAGTATGTTCAGCACTGACTGTCCTATATTTATGTCTCTGACACAGAGACACATTAACATAACTGAGAGTGGAAGTCCCAAAACTATAAATAAAATTTCTTATAGGTTCAAATTTGCTCAAAACTATGTATAGAAATGCATGGAGCACATCAGGTGTTTTTAGTTTACCTCTAACTAATGAACATCACTCTCAATTTTCAAAATACAGTTTAGAATATAACTACTTAGGCATTAGGCATGGCTGTGAAGCTCACTATGCAGGACCATGAAATCCAGCTGTTATAGCAAGAATAACAGAAAGCCCCCCAAACAATAAGTACACGTGCAACGTATTGTGGGGAAACTGCAACTCCTACACGAAATGCAAAATAAAACGGTAGACATGACAAGAGCTGTGGGATGCCCTGGGCAAGCTCAAGTTCTGTTAATTTAAGAATGCCCTGTCTGCAAGGTCATCCTGGTCTGGCAATTGCACACATGGAAAAACGTAACAGGCCACAGAGCTGGATTATCCCCAAGAAAACACCTTCCCGGAGCACATTACCACAAGCCGTTAGATAGACATCAGCGACTCGCATCAGTACGTACAAGAAGACGTTAAGTTTCCTTAGCAGCACTGGGCCTCCCCCCACGCATGGAAAGGGGCCCCCGCTGCACTCCCTGCGTTCCACCGGCGTGCCCCACGCGCGGCGGGGCTGCAAGAGAGGCCCGTACCGCCGGCCGGCCCGACAGCGGCCCGAGGAGCCCCGCGGCCGAGGCCTACCCTTCGCCCGCCGCCAGCACCGCTGC
>VXAL01005839.1:377870-395593 GCA_013399475.1 Chauna torquata
GGGGAGCGCGGCCCCTCCCGGCATCGGCCCCCCGGCGCGGGAGGCGAGGTGCGGGGAGAGGCGCCGGGCGGGCGAGGCGCTCCTCCGCGCCCCTGCCGGGGGGCGGAACGCGGTGTTAGGTGGTGAGGGGGCGGCCTCGAGTGCGAGGGATGAGCGGCGGGGGAGCCCCGCAGCGCTCGGAGCCGGGGTCACTCGAGGGGAGCCCGTGGCAGGGGCAGGCGCGGACTCGCAGCCGGGGCTGGCAGCGGGGAGCCGGCCCGGAGCGGCGGTTTTCTGGGCTTTTGCTGGCATCCGTCTGTGTGTGTGTGTGTGTGTGTTTGTTTTAACTCTCAAGAAAAGCTCTTTATTCAGCTAAAGTAGCTGAGTAAAGAATTGGTAGTGTCATGACATCGTATGTCGAAAAGGCAGCAGAATTTGATGAATCGTGAAGGGAAATAACGTGTTTGGAGTTCTTAGGACTGTGCCTTTTGTTAGCACCTTTCTAAAATTAAACCCTCGGTGGAAAAACGATCTTTGTTACAGATCCAACTTTCCATTCCTCCAGCTGAAGCTTGGTAGGCACGGTGATCCTGCAGGTCTCCAGCAAGAAGCACAGGCTGAGGTTTACCATCCTGAATTTCTGACTGTATGCGAGACAGGAAGAAAAGCAGAGCCCAAATACTTAGTGGTGACTTTTTACCTTCCCTTGTCCTACTCTTCAATATATAATTTTTGTGTCTTTTCTTTTAAGGAACCTAATCTTTCTGTAAGTAATTTTTGAAGGCATAGTCTTGTCAGCCAACTGATAAGCACGTGCAGGACATCTCATGGCTGCTATTTACTGGAATATCTCTCTTAAATACTAACCTTGTTCTATATTTTCACATTTGCTAACTGCCTGAATGACTTTCAGAAATAGTGATATCCGGTTGTTTGCTTCCTGATTCACAGCCGAGCACACTTTCTGAATCTAAGCATATCTTTACAAGTATTTGGGTACAGAACTAAAATGTTATATGATTTTATTTTAACAAAATGGTTGAGTTCTGTATGTTTTCCTGGTTTTAAAAATCATGGAAGTACAGTGATGTTACCATTATATAATTTTATTTGAATCAACAAGTGTAAATAAGTCAGAGTGCTGAGGACTGTGTTCTTAAATTGGGACTTTAGAGTATAACAGATTTCACTTGATGTCTTTTTGTGGGAGACCAAAAACACCTTGAAGGAAATGCCCTCAAGACAGAAGTACTTTTTATACCCTAGTCCAGAAGAATGTTCCTGTTCTGTGCTAACAGAAAGCTGTCACTGGCTCAACCATGAAGACTGAATTTAGGGTTTAAATAGTCTGTTGGTTCGCTGCAGTGCATTTTACTTGCTGTGAACAAATTTTGTGATATTATAGTATGCTGATAATCTCTGTGGCACTATCAAATAACAAGAACGTACAAGATTCCTTTCATACTCTGAAATAATCTGTCAGATATTCAATGTACAAAAATATGCATATTGCATTTTTTTTAACTTATTTTTTTTTAAATGTGAGAATGTCAGTACTGTCATTGCACCCTTGTTAACAGAGTAAATGGGCAAATGAAATTTTTCCTTGGCAACGTCACTGGAACTCATTTGGTGACTAAGGGTACAGGAGTGCTCCATCTGTAAGGGTAATAAAGTACTTTTCAAATACTGCTTTAAAATGTTTCTTGCTCTTACCTATCAGAGGCTTGTATGACCTTCAGTCCAGTAGTGAGCGGACATTTCGCAATGTTCTCTTTATTCTTGCAGTATTCTGATGAGGTAATGAAGTGCTGTTGCTTCCATTTTATGTATAGAATTTGAAGCGTGGGGACATCAAATGACTTTTCAATGGTGATGTAGGAAGTCTGTATCAGGGCAGGGAACTGGAACCAGAAAATGTAGGTTCTGAACTCTAGTGTCTTGCTGCTTAATGTATTTTCTTTTATCTACTGTGTCATTTTTTTACGCATACTTAAGTTGTGGGTATTGTCTGGTAATTAATAATTTAAGTGTTGGGCATTACAGAGGGAGAAGGAAATGTTAACCTCACTGCTACTCAATGTTGTTTAGGTTTCAAGTGATAGCTATGACATATAGGAAATTCCCTGTTTCCTCATCAGGCTATTTATATGTCTAATGTTTTTGATTTCTGAAGCAGGCACAAGTGGTGACATGTTTTCCCTCTCCAGTTTGCTGCTTCTGATTAGTGCAGTTCTGCTCATGGGAATGTATGATGGCTATTGTAATGAATGCAGAAGTGATTCTAAACACCTGATGTTTTCTGCAGCTGTCGAGAGCAAGAATGATGCAAGAAAATAAGAATTTTTTCAAAATGTTAATGTGTTCACTAACTTTCACTAACTAGGAGTGTTAGTAATATTCACTTTTGGTATACAATAACTTTACTGGGGGGTCTGTCTAGAATGGAAGAGACGGTCCTATTCCTTAGACAGTATGCCACGAAACTGAGCCTTTGGATGTGAAAGAGAGGAGAAAGATGCTGAACTAGTTTCACTGGTTTCAAGGAGTTTTCTTCCCTCCCTGTCAAGTGACTAACCTTCACCTGTGTCTTGGCAGCTTGCTTGAATTGTGGTGATTGTACTCTGCTTCTCTGCTAATGGCTCAAAGATCTCATAGCCTCTTTCTGTCCCAGATGATCAGAAACTTGGTCTGACTGTGTTTTTTATCTAGGGAAAAAATAAAAGAACAGGTCAAACAAGTATTTCCATGACATGCTCTCCTACCTTCCATCTCACTGGTTCACAGCTAAGAATGGTATCTTTGTTTTTGCCTTTGTACTTGATAGCCTGCAGTGTTGTTGCGGGTCCTTTTTTGGAATTTATGAAAACTTTGCATCTGCAGCATCCTGTGGTTATAACTTTCACAGCTGCATGAAAAATTATCTCCTTTTATTTGTTACTGAACCTGCTATTATTGAACCTGTTATTGAACCTGGTTTCTTTTTCTTTTTTTTTCCCTCTTTATTTTTTTTAATTCCCTGCCCTAGTTCCTCTTTTGAGAGTCAGCGAAAAATTTTTCCCTCTGACAGGCAGTCATAGCTTGATAGGCCTGTATCATCCCCCGCCATTGTCTTTTTGCCAAGCTGAAGCAGTCTTAAGTCTATTTGGTCATTCCTGTATAAATGTCATTTCATATTGCTCTCAAGTGCATTTTTGTAAAATGGTTCTGCGTGGCCTGCACTATGGGTTATCTCCTTCAAGTAGAGCTGAACCTGACAGACTTCTGCTGGGTTGTGGACCTACTGACTTGAATACTGATAGTTATATCCTGGCCAAAGTAAGGAGTGTCTAACAGGATTATTCATTTAGATCAATTCAAGTTCATTCAAGATTTTTTTTTTTTAATTGCTGGATACATCGAGTTTTTCCTCTGTAATACCTGTGGATAGGTTACTTTTTTTTTTTTTCCAGTTGATTGTCATTGTGTATCTCTGACTTTCTAAAGTATTTTTGTTTTATTGTAAATACTTTTTTTTTTTTTTTTTAGGTTTCTTCTGTATTTGCATCTCAAGACAGCTGCTTAATCTATGGTCAGATCTGTCAACGTTGCTAAGTCTTGTTTTGTACTAAAGGTAGATTATTAAAGTACCTCAAAAGAATATCTGAAAGCAGCTACAGGCTGGAGTACATGATACATGTTTGAACACAACAGACATATCTTTGAATGACAGGGTATTGCTATAGCCAGGGTGTTCACATGAGACATGGATGGAGGTGTCCATCCGCTACCAATTCCCTGTGGCACCTTGCACAAAATTAGGCTTTCTCTACACTTTGAAATTTAGGAGCAAATTCCAACACTTGCCTCTAGTTGCATCCAAAGTCTGGCAAGGTGAGACCTGCACTTGCTGCTTCTTCTCTTGAACCCTAACTGATATGGGAAGGATTCCCAAGCATATGGGACAGAAGGAAGCCGAAATATCCTCCAAGGGATTCTCTGATCGAGAGTGGTTAAGCAGCATTGTGGGGTGAGCAGTGTTCTCCAGCTGGAAATACAAGATGGAGCAAGCAAAAGTCCTGGTTTGTATACCGGTATAGTCCTTTTGACAGGTCTTACTAGTCTGAGTTAGCAAGAATGTTGCTGGTTTGCTCCTACACCTGGTCTGGCTGGGCAGGTCAACCTTCATTGTTTTTTTCACCCAGCATGTAGCCAGCATTACAACCATCTCTATAGAGGTTTCTTTAGAGAAAACTGCTCACAAGTTTATTTGTATTGGCTGTGAAGTGCATTTCTGAGTATATGCCTTTATTTCTGTGTATATCTTTTAACTCCAAATTGTACAAGGGCAACCCATGTAATCTTCCCCAGATAGTGAGCATATAAAGAAAGAATTTTTAGGTGCTCAGGTATTGTGACGATGAGAGCAATGTGAGTATCTTAGATAAAGGTATGTTTGTACCGCCTGGCTAAAAGTTTCTTTTAAAAATAATCATTACTTTCAGATGTGTGTACCCCCTGCTCCATTTGTATAATCAACAATAGATCTGTAATATAGCAAACAAATTACTGCTTTGTGGATTGATTTCATGTTTTCTTAATTGTTTCTTCTGGATGGGCCTGATATAATCAACTTGCACAGACAATAGGTCTTTTTTTGGTTTTTATTTTGAGACTTTAAGTCATTATTATTCTTTTTGATTAAGAGAAAGCCAAGTTTTAAATAATTTGTTTCATGTATATGAATTCCAGGTAGGTAGATACTTTAATTTTATTCCAAATATAATAGAACAAATGGTGTACTAGTAGCTTTTTGCTGAAAAGGACTGAGATGTGTTTAGTGACTGCAGAGTAACATATATAAGACAGCCAGCTAAGCACCTTTGCAAGACTAAGTTCTTTCCCACTTAAGCGTTGCAACTGGTGTCTCGTGAACTAATTATGGCTTCTGTAGGAATTGATTTGCAGTGTCTTTTCAGATAGGTGCTGCTAAAATAAATCCAAAATTCCAGAGATGTAAGATTACATAAAACTGAAATGCATCTCCATGTAGAAGGACATTGAAGAAGTTTACGTATAGGCCCTACTCCACCTTTTTGGAATTGTGGGTGCAGCACTGGGGAGAAGAAAAGTCCCTGGGGCCTTTTTGTCAGTAGCAGTTGATGCAGGCTGTGGAGACTCCTGAGTTATTTTCTCTCTGTGACTATCAAACCCTTTATCTGATGAAGCATGGTGGAGGCAATTGGGTTAAACATATCTGATTAGATCTGATCTGTGAGTAAATTTTTAGCATAAGATTATTTAAACTCTGCTACATAATACAGTCACCTACAGGCACATGTACCTGTTTGCAGGCCTAAGATGACTGTTTAGGATAGATGAGTAGAGTTATGCATTGAATGGGTATGTGCTATTCAGTTCGAATTGCTTTGAGAGAGACTTTTCCACTTCTCAGCTTATTTTCTGTCCTCATTCCTCCAGTTCAAATTTAAGAATTCTTATGTTTGTGTTGCACATCTGGCAATAAGCTGTCATCTATGTCCGTCTTGTTGCCCAAGCGTACAAGTAAAATCAGTCCATTCTGACACGTCATCTACAGTAAATTTCACCTGTGAACTGCAGTGGTTCCCCTTTAAACTGGATTTGATTACTGATTCTGTTTCTTTTTCTGTGGGATCCATTATGATTAAATATGAGTTCTCTCAACTGTTGCTGTACTTGTTAATTTAAAATAGCAGTTATCTGTTCAAAGATAACTAAAATGCTTGAGGATCATTCAGTGGTAACACTGGTGTGCGAGAGGAAAATGACAAATGGAAAAATCTGTTGCTTCTCCCTGGAGAGAATACTGTATGGAGTGCAATGCCTGAAAACTTTTGAACTTGCTGTACTATACTTAAATCTAACTATAGATCTTGTAAAAGACTGCGAAAGTCAAAATAAAAGCTAGACCAAGGTAAAAAGAGTCCAATGACCAGAGGAAAAGTACAGTGGTGTGGTGCTTGTATTTAAGGCAGCACAGTGCACCTCGAGAATCTCCTGTGTGCCATAAAGCTGAGAGCAGAATGAAACACTTGAGTTTCAAGGAAAAAATATTCATTGGCTTTGACTGGTTTAACAGCTGTGGTTGTCTGTAAAGTGTGGTTATATAGTGCAAACACAATCAAGGGCAATAGTGTATTTGTAACAAACACATCGCTGGCAAAAGACCCTTCTGAATCGGGTCACAATTTTGCCGTGGAGTTGGGTGGCTGTAAGTGGCAGCTCATGTAGATCAGATTGCAAGACTAGGGCATCCTTATGCACGCTACATAGGAAAGGGAAAGCAGTTAAGAGGTGAGCTGGTCATGAGTAAGTGTGGAAGCAGAAACCTGGGTATAAGCTGATATATATGTAGTAGCAGCTTTTTTTTCTGTTGCTTTGTCTAGTTCCCACTCTGTCTTCAGATATGCTTTTATCACCAAGTATGTTTTAATATAGTAAAAAAGCTTCCTCCATATAAAGTAAATAATCTTTTTTGAGTTACGCATTTTGTTTTTTAAATTCCTAGAAAGCAGGAAAATATTTCCGAGAAGTGAGTTAGTAGTAATTCCTACCCTAACAGAGACTTTGTCTGTAAAAGCTGTTTGTTTCTATGCTTCATAGAGCTTTTAAATTAGAAGTGTGGTTTAGGAGCAGTATTTGCATTGAGTTTTTTTCTGTAGAATCTTTAAAATTTATTGAATATTTCAAACATAGGGAAGTTGTGGAGTACTGTCTAAGGATTTGTTCTGTATTGAGTTACTCAGTGTCAGATGCAGACGTTTTGTATAGAGATTGTTTGGAGTTATTGCAGACTCATAGTAGCAGATTATTGCTTTCATCTTCAGTAAGAAGGATGGATTATCTCTGGTGAGAATTAGAGTTGAGGATAGACAGGTCATGCAAGGAAAAATGCTAGACAGGCTGGGACAGAAAGGTCAGGGAAATGGGAAGGAAACATCTGTGATGTCTTGAGGAGTTGTAGAAGGGTATAACTCATTGGGATTCAACTACTCTAGATGAAACAATTAATTACAGCTTTGGGGTTACACTTCCTTGTAATAACCAGTACTTACAGTTTTTTTTTTTTAATGTGTTTTCTTTTCATGCAGAAAAAGAAGTCTAAGCAGCTCAACAGTTTGTAATTTACAGGCTTAAGTGATCTGTTCATTTTAGGTTTTGTTTCTGTAAATAAAATACCCTTCTCTAGAAATGATTTTAAGAGGGAAAATTCATTCAGTCCATTTAAATTATGCATTAATTATTTTTCTTCTGATAAGGCGCAGGATGTGAAATCTTAGCAACATGTTATTGAGCATTAGTAGATAGAGGGGTAATCATTTATTTGCAGTTAAAATTAGAAAAAAAAAGTGTATTCTTTAGGTACTCGAGAAGTCAACCCTTTTAAAAAGAAGAGGGGATGGTGAGATGCTTCTCAACCTGCAGCCTTCTCTGTGGTAGCTAATATTGATATGATGAGTTTGGTTAGCACCTTTGTGGCTGATTTTGTCATGTCTCTGCACCTCCCTCTCAGAGATTGCTGCTGAAACTTGTGCTGGTAGTCTCTCTTCTGTCTGCTTTGACTGTATTATCTTAATGCATGGTTTTCTGTGACTGGGACATAAGGATTCCCAAACTATCAGCCAATGCTATGGAAGCTCAATGTTGTGGTGTTGACCCATGTTCTGAGATGATTTTTTTTCTCTGTTTTTTGGCAAAAGGAGGCCCCAGTCAGCATGTCCCCAGGGCCTCCTGAATCCTTGGCTCTGCCCTTGCTCCTGTGCATCAGTCTGAGCTCCCTTACCAGCAAAGGGAAACACTTGCTTCTCCTGTGCTCAGATACGAGGATGAGGTCTCTTGTCAGATTTTGAGTCTGGCTACCTTGTTTTGCATAACTTTATTGGAAGACTTTTCGCTGATTTAGAGAAAGCATGCTCATAATTTACTTTTTCAAAGGAAACAAGGCAAGGTCTTTATATTTGCAATTTTTGTTTTATTTCTGTTACCATGTTAATAGAGCTTATAATAATGGCGTGTACTGGAAAGTCAGGGTGTCCTCTTCCCAGTGTGCACTGCCATCAGTATGTCAGTTTATTTGCATTGCTGTTGTGCCTCCAAGATCCATTGTTACGATAGCAGACTGTGGGGTGACCTACACTGCTAAATGGTCAAGGTATAATACAGTCACGTCTCTCCTGTGAAGAAGTTGTGTGGTTCTCGAGCTCTCATCTGTACAGCAGTCCCTTACAATTCCTGTGATCACAGTGGCATATGTAACTGAGATTTATAACCTGTGTTTGTTTCCCTCTGAGGCTGTGCCGGTAGTAACCAGTGGTCCACAGCTCCCTGAAGCCAAATGTTTCAAGCAAAAGCATTTCATGGATAGCCTGTTTGATGCTAGGATCAGTTCGGTAGTTTAATGCCCTCCCTCGGTTGCCCTTGTCTCCTGGGTGCAGGAAGGCCCGGTTCTTCTTCCATTTCACAGTGTAAACAGTTGTTGACAAGTTCTCCTTTGATCACAATACCTTTGCAGTCTGATCTGGTATGTCTCAGCGGTGCAAAAGTGGCATTAGGGTATGAACAGACGAGATGAAAAAAATCTTTTGCAGCTGAGGGAGAACAAAAAGTTGGTGATGGGGGAACAGGCATTGTCTTCCTACTGTAGACCAAGATGTTCCCCATTTATTCTTTTTGACATCTTTGTTACCTTAATTTTTTTTGTAATCCTGGTATAAATTCCTCAGCTCCTGTTAATAACTAGGTTATTAGATTACTGAATAGCTGCCTTAATTAGTGTTCTCAACAGTTGGTTAATAAAGGTTCATATCAATGTATCCATAACCTGAAATATCAACTCTGTTTTTTCCCTCAATATTTGAGAAAGAGGAATGGCCTTGCATCATTGCCAAGAATAGAGGAAAAATGCCAACTATTACAAAGCCCCTGATTGAGTCTCATTTTGCATATCTGCTTTCATTTATTTTACATTTAAAAAAAAATAAATTTAGATTGACACTTCAGCTACCTTTGCATTTTACGTTCAATTAACAAAGAACATATGCCAGGTTTTTCAGTTTTTCAACTCCACACAGCGTATCAAACTAGGCAAAACAATATTCCAGATGGGATGCAAATGCATTGGACTGCATGGGCTTTAACGATAAGTTCATTGACCTTGAGAGTTTGACTGTCTCCATGACTAAATAGATCTACATTTTGGGATTTTAGCATCAGTTCACTTTTTTATATTAGAAATAATTTCTCCATTTCCACCCCCCCCNATGTATTTCTTAGAAACCTTTTCTAGATGCCAGAAATCCACATTCAAGAGCCCTAGGTTAACTGGTATATCTTTCTGAAGTCCTCAGAGAAACCAGCCAAGCCTTTCATTGTGTTTTCTCAATTCAGGGAAAAAAAAAAAATCCTTTAGCTGTCTCATTAATAAACCTTTTAAATTCTTAATATCTTGCATTCCTGTAAGAAATGAGTTGTACAAATCTAACGTAGCTTTTATTGGCATTTTTACTCACTTCCATGTCCATTTCTATGTATACACCTACAGACATACATCCGGTGGAACCTTTATTATGTTATCTACAGAAGTGGATTGCTGATGTTGGTCTTTCCACTGCATGAACCATGATGCTGTAAACAATAAAATAGATTTCCCTGTTAATTGTGTCAAATACCATTGTGCTGAGCTGACACTGATACCGGCCAAACAACCGCAAACTGGATGTGTGCTTTTTGTGCAGAAGGAAGCAAGGCTGGCTAGTGTAGGGATGTTAGCGCCCATTTGAAAACTTATTAAACCTATTCTGGTGATGGTGATGCAGGGGCTAGAAATTAGTAACTCTTGCCCTGACTCTTGGCTTCAGAAAGTGGGTTGGGTGCGGGTGGGTTCTTGTGGTCTCATGCTGAGCCTATTCGCTAAGCAGAGAGTCGCTTAGGTTGGAAAAGACCTCCAAGATCATCAAGTCGAACCATACCATGTTTGTGGTAAACTGGATTTTGAAACTTCACAGCAAACAATGGAAATTCTATGAATCATTTAAGAAAGATAAGCAATCAGGTCTACTGTTTTAAGTATAGAATTGAATAATATACCATTAGTAATTGCACTATTGTTAATTTTGACCGTATAATTAAACTCTCTGTCCGAGATGTTTTTAGCTGTCACTTAGCTATAGACTTTCACACAGATTGTACATTTGCAGATGTGAATTTCTTTTGTAGCATTGTAGAAACTGATGTAGGAAGTTGGAAATTTACGACGGAGTCGGCTTGATCTAGTTCAAAAATCTAAAACTGAAGCTGTTCATGGGAGACTCCCTTAAGGTCTTACCCAATGATGAGGAAGCAGAATATTTTAGACAAAGTGTTTTCTGGAAATATTTGCTTTTCTGCATTGATTGTGAAGAGAGCCAAGGTTGCAAGGTCAGACTTAGATGTCTGTTGTTGGTTATTTTCAGAGTTAGGTCAAATGCAGAAGCAGCTGTAGTGTAATCACTACTGCCTTCATTTGGGATTTTCTGCCTGTATGGTGGAGTGGGGTAAAATACTATATTTGTGCTCCAGTCTATGAGGGGATGAAGCAGGTGTCTCAGCTGAAGGTGTGTTTTTAGCTCTTCAGTTTAAGCATAGGATGTAGTTTCATGCTGTTGGCTAAGATGGTGTTAAGGTGAAGGTGGAGTGATCCAGCGGCGTGCCAGCACAAGAGTAAAAATGCATGGCTGGCAGTGAATGGGGGGGGAGCCAGGAGCTGCCTCTTCCGCATCAGCTTCACAGTAGGTGGACTTGGTTTAGGAGAATTTTGGCATGATATTTGTGTGATGCCAGGCTGAGCAGAGTAGGATTTGATAGGGTAGGGTTTATTGATTTGTTTCTTCCCAATGTGTTGGGCACAGTTTGGGGAGCCACTCCGTGGCCAGAGCCCTGAGCTGCTGGCACACTCACGATTTATAATGCATACAGTAGCCACTGCTTCATAGCACTGCAAAGCTCCATAAGGACAGTCATGGTTGATTTACTGATATCAAAATCTTGGTCCTGTTCAATATTGATTAGTAATAAATTTGATGTTGAACTTCTATTGTGAGGATGGCCATATCTCTCTCCTTGCTTAAACAGACTTGAATGTGGTGGCTCTGACACAGTCTCTGCTTTAGGACATTTCTGGGACACTGTCATCCTCAGTTTCTGCTGTTACTTTTGGTCATCCTTATCTTCCTTTCTGTTTCCCCTCTTTCTTCCCAGTGCCTTGTATTTTGGCAAATGCCATAACAGGCTATTGACTGAATAAACTGTACCAGTTAACTGCTCTCTAGAAAGAGCCTGCTGATTTCCTCCTACGGCTCTTCCTTGCCTGGCTACCTCGCTAACCACAGATCCAGACCTCTCTTCAGGCAATGATATCCGTGTAAAGTCCTTGCAGTGTTAATGTTTGTCATGGTACTATCATTGATGGCAGAATACAACAAGTGGAAGTAATACAGGGTTTTCTTGCCACTGAATAAAGCAATCGTGGGTATCTTAGCTTGTGAATGTGGACTTAGCTCTTGTACGATTACCTGCAACTTTGAGGGGATTGAGTTCAGTGACTGAGGTCACCCCTTGTCCTAAGTAATGGTAGTACAGTGGGGAACCTGGGGGAATGCAGGTATCCTATATATATATATATTTGAGAACTGAGTTTTCATCTGATTGTAATTATGATAAAAATTGCTTATAAATGCATCTTTTCGAGGAGTAAAACTATCAAGATGCATAGCATTCATAGCCATTACTTGTAATGCTGTGTTTATATGTAGACTGTGCGTTCTTTGGGATAGAGTGGTGGACTTTAAAGTCTCTCAACCGTTGAAGGGATGGGAGAGCTGAATCTGGATTACAATCCAATTACCAATACAGATTTATATTTTTGGTTTTATGCATTTATATTTTCAGGTAAATGTTGCATTTAGTGTCATTTATGTCCAGGTCTGGCGTGGAAGAAAATTAAGAAAGGGAAGCCGAACTCTTGAAATTGAGAGAAAACGAGATGTTTTAAGCACATCTGTGACTGTACCCATTGTATGGTATATCAAAATAGAGGAAATTTAGCCTTAGAGGATTTCTTAATCTTTGAGCTTTTTGTTTCTGAAACTAAGGCAGACCTCCCAGTCTGTTCTGATGTGTGAACAGTCAGTATGGATGTGCATCCATGTTTGTTCTTTAGCGTAGGTAGGAACATAACTGAATTACTTAGATTTTTTTCATAATGTTTAGTTTTTCTCTCTCTTTTTTTTTTTTTTTAAAAAAAGCTTTTGCCATAGATTATCATTATTTGAAGGCCTGATGCCACAGGCCCTCTGGAAAAAAAAAAATCTGAAATATGGACTGAAAGCATATCTATTCCTGTATATACTATGCTTTTCTCTCTACTTTAAAAGCTTAAGTGTGTGCTTGAGTTTGGTTTTCCTTTCTATTGGTGAGAGTTAGTTTTGTTTTGTGGGGGTTTTTTTGCTTTTTAATCTTTACCTACACTTGTAATGCTGACTGACATCAGTTGTGAAAATTCAGATGTCACAATGCTAGGACTGATGACATCACATGGGAACAAGCAGTAAGAAGAGAGTAACTGGAGGAAAGCAGCTGCCTGTATGTAAGTATTTAACATTGATGTGCTTCACCTTTTTGCTTTCATAACTGAAGACAACAGGTTTAAATGTCTTCCTTCTTCTCAAAAGAAGCAACTTAAAGTCCTGTTACAAAATTAATAATATAACATGCTGACTTGGGTCAGTCCTCTTGTGATTTTTGTTTCTCCTCATTACCTGGCCTTACTGATCTGCCACCCAGCTCGCAGTGCTTTTGTCATAGTATTCCCAAGTGGAATATTCTGTGATGGGTGATTAACACTTGTCTTGTGGATTTGTGGATTTGAGAGACAGCCCTTCTTGAAGTACAGAGTTATGGAGCTACGTGGATTACATGATGCCTGTAAGTTTCCTCAGACCAAAGCTTGACTTATTAAGACAAATTGTCCATTGCTCCAGAGTCTTATCTCTGAAAATGGCCTGTAGTAGTTGGATAGTTTTTTTTTTAAAAAAAAAAAAAAAGAAAAAAAAAGTGTGCATATAAATATAAATAGATGGGAGCGCTACATTTCTCTTTCTTTCGTGCGCTCGTCACACTTCCAGCAGTTTTCAGTGTAGGAGGTTGTATCATCCTTGTGCTTAATAGCTGTTCTGTTGGATTGTCTCTTCTTGCATGAATTTGTCTTAAGAGCTTTAGAGTTTCTGTAGAGAGGTGAAGAAATTACTTAATTACATTCTGAAGTAAGACTGAGAGCCCTGGTGTGTTGGCTGCCGAGTCTTGGGTAGGATAGGAAGTACTGTGTCTCTGCTTTGCTTGTCCAGTCTCTACTATCTGTTTTTCTGACCCGCAAAGGATAATAGTCGATTATTCAGGCACTGTGTGCCAGATGTTGTTGTGTGTGTTTTTTCAACTGCTAACTTGTTGCTACAAATTTGTATTTATTGCCGTAGAATTATCTCAGCTTAGACTGGGAGGAATTATATCAACCACTGCCTAGAAAACAGCTATATGTTTTCGTGTTGAAGGTGTCTGGGTGTTTAATATTTTTATCACCCAGTTCAGGAATTTGTTTACTGAAACTACTGCTCAATGTTTTCAACCAGCTAGGAGAAAGAGGAAGCAGCCATAGAGACTGCTTTTGGGATACAGAGAGATGCAAGTCAGTTATAGGCTCCTTTTCCGTCCAAGCAAATGCTGCTAACAGCATAATCAGCATTAGTTGATATGTTTGGAATAGCTGACATGGCGCAAAGCATTGCACATTTCTACTGCTGGCTCTTTGTACTGTCTCTTTTTAGCCAGAAATGCCAGAATTCAAGTATCTGAATGCTCATTCATTACCTTGAAGGTAAAAAGCCTTCTGTTAACTTGGTGAACTTGTTTTCCTTATACAAGCTTTGAAGAAATAATTAGGGAATTCTAAGTTAAAACTTGCTTTACTGCTTACAGCAGTTGTCACTTACTAAAGCCGAGGCCTTTACCGCTTGCAAGTCTGTAAGAGGTGCTGACTATTAATACATCCCTCCTCCGATTACTGTATTTAGTTCGTGAAATAATAAACTGCTAGCAACTGGGAGGCATTGCTTTCTGCAGAGTCCATATTTTGTATTTATTTTTTTAAGCCTAGCTGTTGTAATTTTGAAGACAACTTGTGGGTTTTGAAATCCTTCAGTACTGTATCCTGGAGATACTGGTGGTCTCCTGAGCTTTTGCTGCTGCTTAAAGCTTTAAGATAGCAAGAAAGATGGAACCATCACATCTCTGATTTTATTGCTGTGATTGTTGAATTGTACAAGTATGGATGATGCTGAAAATATAACCGTCAGTGTGCACTAAAAAGAGAAACAGGATGGGCTTGAGCAGAGGATTGGTATTGTACGTGAGAGATCTACTCTTCTTATAGTTGCCTTCATTACCGAGCTGTTCTTAAGTTGTCTTGTGTCTGACACTTCATTGCTAGGAATGGAGCTTCTCTGATAATTTTTTTTAACATGTTTTTCCCCACATACTTGCACTTTTTCGTTCATTAGAGACCTGGTGCACAGGAACTATATAAAGTAACTCCAGTAAATGATTTCTTCCCCGTGAATTGTGAGCAACATCTAGAAAAACTTTCTCTGCCAAACATTACTTTAATGAAGGATTGAGCTAAATTATGGCAGTACCTTTATAATCAGTTTTTTGCAGAATTTCAGCTAAATCATGTGCCTTCAGCAGCATCATCTCTTCAAGTGATTGTTGAGATGGTTGTATTTTTTTCAGGATAAACAGTGCATATAATGCTCCTCTGAGTTAAACAATCCTGCTTTAGCATCTACACAGTCCATTGAAAATTGTCTTGCATTAAAAAAACAAACAAACAAAAGCCACAAAAAACTTGTTAACTTTGGAGAAGTATTGTGTTCTGCTCATTTTCTGAGTTAACCTGATCCTAATCTCTGCCAGTCCTTATTATCCCCTTCTTTTTCTAAGAGGTTTCTCTGCTGGCAAGCCATGCAAGCTTTGAGTTGGATGACTACCATCACTTAAAGTGAATATTTATTGTATATGAACTGATCTGTAGCAGTACATCGTCTCCATTGTCTTGGGGTACTCCATTTAGGAGCACACCAGTCTGAGTGAGCTCTCAGCTGAAAAGCTCGTGCTAATACTTTGCCCTTGCAGAATTATATCTAATAACCCCTCTTAGCTGCTGAAAGAAAACTTGTTATTGAAAGATAACTTTTTGTGTGTGTCAACCCAAGTGTATGATTTCATTTGCTTGACTTGTATTTTCACCTGTCAATGATTAAGATTTTTTTTCTCTGTTCTTTTTGACTGTGCTGTGACTCATGCATATTTCATATGGTTGCTGATTGTGAGACACAGAAGCCCGTTGCCTTGGTGGTTCAATTTGCAGTTCTCTGACTTTGTGGAGTACATCTGGAGTGCTTTGGTTGTGGGAGGCTTTTACCTCCTTATTCAGCTGAGCAGCGTCTTCAGAAATTCTTGGTTAGTGACCTAAGTACCTGCTCTCCTTAAATACATACATTGGGCTGTGTATCTAATTCCAGTGTGTGATTGTACATTACTGGCTGTAGGGTTTTGGTTTTTTTTTTTTTTGGACTGTTTTTCAAGAAGCAGATCCATGTGCATCCCAGTTTAGAAGTTAGAGGATGTGATTTTTGGTGTGAATTTTAGTGAGTTTGTCTTCTCATTTTTGTCTGCACTTCCTTAGTTGTCAGATGGATAACTAATCACAGATTACACAGAGTTCTTGGCTGGATGATCTTGCATGAGCACAATTTTCTATTTTTTTTGTTTAACATGTGGTAAGTTTCATTCTGTTCTGGTATTTGTTTTCTACTGGTTGAGTACTTGCTGCAGAATGAAACAAATTCCAGTTGTTTCATCTCTTTGTTTTCTCCCTCCCGTTAGACATAGTAATGAAGGACAAGTGTTTTTATTGCAGTGGACACCTAGTCTTTAGTGTGGAAAAACACTGTCCTGTGTTTAAAAAAAATAAAAAAATAAGGAAATTAAGTGCCTTCAGAGCTTCTGGAAAGCTCTTTTGGAAAAGACAGGGCATTCAGTGCTTGTAGAAAACCTACTACAACACTATCTTAAGATATTAAACGTGATAGCCACTGGTAACTAGGGCATGCTTCCAAGTATGAAATTAAAGGTCGGTGTCTAGTTGCTTCATGCACTGTAATGTCATAAGCAAAATTAATCCATAACAGAAGATGTATTTTTCAGCAATAAACATGTGGATTAACAGTGTTGTTTTACATACAAATACTAAAAACACAAGGTTGATAATATTTAACTTACACATAGTTGTGTGACTGCTTAATCCCTGGTTGTTGCCATTGAGATTGTATTTAGAATAAAACCTGTGAGGGAATTTTGAAACGGCGAGGATCTGACAAATGCTTTACTAGCTCTTTGTAATGAGTGAGATCACTGGGATAAAGGTTTGCTAAACATCGTAACTCTAATGGTGGCCTCTGGGAGCAAAATAGCAAGATAAACCTTACAGCTGCCAGTGTCGCTCTTTCTGCTGAAGGTTGGAGTTACAGACCTTCAGGTTATTAGTGACTTCTTTTTAAAAAAAATTACGTTTTAGGAATGGAGAGCAAGAGTAGGAAAATGGTGAGGGAATAGTATGAGTTAACCAGAATAAAGAACACTTGTGGCTCAACCCTAAGAGAGGGCACTTGCTCTTGCTGGATTTCCAGAAGTGCAATTAAAGAGGGAGAAGGGGCAGAGGAGGTGTGTTTTCGTAGTCCTGCTCCTCTTCCAACCTCAGCACTTGGGACCCTGGGAAACAGCAGAGCTTTTTATTTCCTTATTTTTGTAATGGTGTCAAAGTGAACTTTAGAAGGCTGTAGGGAGTGTTGCTGCTGCTCTTCACATTACTGGCAAGCTGAGGCATGGGCTCAGATGTGTAAATACAGTGCTTTTCTTTCATGCTGACCAAATCTGGGAAATGTTGGCACCCAAAGTGAATTTCTTACCAAGGAAATGTGTTGTAACAGAAAAGGTTTTAACAGCTGCAGCTGTCGCTGTGGTTGTGAGGTGAACACTGTGGCAAGCACACAGGTTGCATGACGGATGTGCTTTGCTTTTGCTCTCCTCTCAGTGCATTGATTTGCTGTGAAATGCCTGCGGAAAAAGAGAATCCCAGCACAGGCTGAATATCACAGTGGAAAGTAGGAAGCCTGACAAGGATTTGGCAAGAACCTGTGGCTACATCACATCCACTCAGTCCTGTCATCCCCTTAAAATGCTTTGTTCCTCTGCACTGGGGATGATTTATGAGTTTTCCACCTACAGATTTTGTTCGCTCATAATCTAGCTGCCTGCTGCCTTCCCGGACAGCAGAGGCAGCTGCTCACTGCATGTCGACACGTTTCCTCTCTAGCAGAACTGCAAGGGCAGCTTTTCCTCTGTGCCACTGGAGTTGGGTAATTTGCTTTTAACATTACCCCTTGGCTTGTTGCTGAAAGAAGTAAAAAGCCCTAAACCTAAGCCTGAGACTAATGGTGAGAAGGTGAAAATGCCTAATTGCTTTCCTGGATGAAAAAGACCCAATAAAACCTGGTAATGTCCTGAATATTCCACTTCCAGGTGGGAAAGCTTGACCTTGATGTGTGGGGTTTTTTTTGTTGTGGTTGTTTTTT
>VXAL01005839.1:395607-458213 GCA_013399475.1 Chauna torquata
TTTTGTTTTTTTTTTTTTTTTTTGTAGAAACTCTCACCATCTATGCTTTTATTTCATTTGACTTTGTGATGAGTGCTAATGTTTTTCACAATGTCTGAGTGAGGGAAGGAGCTGGAGATAATTCCTGCCAGCCTCTGTTCCCGTGAGAGCTGGCGGGGCTGTGCTGGTGGTGCCCTTGCAGCTCTGCAGCACCGCCTCAATCCAGCGCCAGCAGCGTGGGGACCTGGGCGGCTGGGACCCATGCGAGGGGTTGCAGCCTGCTGCCAGGGGCTTCCTTGCCGAGTTGTGCTGCCCAGGGCATGCCGTAAAATCTTGGGAGGGGGTTTCATTAAATAGATGCTCTCTTTTGATGTTTTCTGGCATTGATTTCTGTCTTTCTGTAACTGGGACAGTGAAGTTTTGCTGCTGTGAAGCAACTGGTTTTGAATTCATTGTGAGCATGTTAATGTTTGAAGAATCTCGGATGATTCTGAGATTTTTGTTAGTGTAATACTTAGAAAAATAGAATTGGTTTGGATGAAGGTTTCCGGTATTTATTTTTTTTTTCGATTTGAGCTATATATTTCCAAGACTAAATGTTTCCAGTATTTCGAGTTGGCAGAAACATTAGCCTTATCAAGGCTTTAAATGATTTAGGGGTCAATCATCATAAGAATTTCCCTGTGGCATGGATAAAAGACTGCATTTTTCTAACTTTTTATTCAAATTCAAACTTGCTGAAGCTCTGAACTTCTACGTTATATGTTGCTGTTTTTATTAATTAATCTTGTTAGTTAATGCTGGTTTTATTGATTGTTACAATTTTTATTAATTGTGTTACAAGAATTGTTTGATTATAAAAAACTTCTACATCATGTGTGGCTCTGTATCTACAACTGTAGATGTCCCTCAATTTTATTTTAACTGGTTAGGGTCTTGTAAATGAGAAGCAACTGTAGAGAAAGCTGAACTTGTGAACCCTGGGCAGTTTCAGGAGAACTTACCAGCTCAACAATTGGTGTACTTTTAAAGTATGAATCTGTTTTGTAGAAGCCTCTCACCAAGAGTGGGAGTGCAATTAGGGAAACTGTTTTAAGTCCTGCAATTTCTTATTTTTCTGATGAATTTTGTAGCTGCAAGTTAGCTATCAGCAGGCTTAGGCCCATTCTGGACTGTGTATATAGTTGTCCAATGGTAATGTCTGGCACATCCTGCTTGAGTCAGCCTAGTTTTGCTTGTGAGACACCTGCTTATAAAATACCAAATATTTGGGTGTGCAGTTTGAACACATGAGTTTTCTACAGGAGGTTTTCTAGATCCAGAAGAGAATCAATGGTGAAGTGACTGTTGCTGAGCCTCTCCCATCTTCTATAGAAGAGTGGGGTCTGTGAAAAAGTATGCTAAGGAGCTATAATTTCCACATCTCTTGCTCTGTTTCCTGCTGGCAATTCACACACATCCTGGAGGATGTTGGGCTTTAAGATGTGAGGATGACTGTTGTTTGGGGTTTTCTTTTTAAGGATATTTCCTTCCTACCCTTACCCATCCTTAATATCTTTATGCCTCTGAAACCATTATGACTTAACATAGCTGGCATTTCAAAACTTGTCTTTGGCTTTGAGCTATCCTGTACCTTTCAAAAAGGAAAATATATGTAATAGTTCAAGGTTTTTATGATTTCAAGGTTTGACAACTACATGACAGCTGATAGGCAGGCTTAATGTGGTGCAATTAAATGTTCTGTGCAAATATGTGTGCTGTCATGCTGAACTTACAGCCTTCAGCCATCAGGTCTGTGCTGTTGTCAGTAAGTTCTTGATTTAGAATGTATATATCTTTTTTTTCTTTTGCATTGCGTTCACTTCTGTAAACTTTAAATGATCATCCAGGCACTTGCTGTGCTGGCAACAGCACTTTAACTGGTTTGCAGTACCTGGAGTCACTTGTAGTAGAGAGCAGCCCTGTGGAAAGGAATCTGGGGATTCTGGTTGACAGCAAATTGAACGTGAGTCAACAACGTGTCCTGGCAGCCAGGAGGGTCAACCATGTCCTGGGGTGCATCAAACATGGCATTGCTAGGCGGTTGAGAGAAGGCATTGTCCTGCTCTGCGCTGGTGTGGCCTCACCTTGAGCACTGTGTGCAAGTTTGGGCACCACAGGATAAGAAGGACATGAAACTGTTAGAGAGTGTCCAAAGGAGGGCTACAAAGGTGGGGAAGGGTCTAGAGAGGAAGATGACTGAGGAGTGGCTGAGGTCACTTGGGTTGTTCAGCCCAGAGAAGAGGAGACTGAGGGGAGGCCTCATGATGGCCTCCAACACGGTCCTCACCACAGGCTGCAGGGGAACTTCTGCTCCAGCGCCTGGAGCACCTCCTGCCCTCCTTCTTCACTGACCTTGGTGTCTGCAGGGCTGTTCCTCACTCCTCTCACTCCCAGCTGCTGTTGTGCAGCAGTTTTTTCCCTTTCTTAAATCTGCTCTCACAGAGGTGCAACCAGCATCGCTCACTGGCTCAGCTCTGGCCCTTTTGGAGCCGGCTGGAGCTGGCTCTTCTCTAACATGGGGCAGCTTCTGGAATCTTCTCACAGGAGCCACCCCTGTGGCCCCCCTGCTGCCAAACCCTTACTGCATAAACCCAATACAGAGGGTGGTCAGGCGCTGGAAGAGGCTCCCCAGGGCAGTGGTCACAGCACCGAGCCTGCTGGAGTTCGAGAAGCATTTGGCCAATGCTCTCAGACATCAGATCTGATTTTTGGGTGGTCCTGTGTGGAGCCAGGAGCTGGACTCTGTGATCCTTATGTGTCCCTTCCAACTCAGGATATTCTGTGATTCTGCAGATCACTGGGTTAGTTTTGCTCAGGATTGTGCTTCTGCGGTCTCTTGATGACAGTGCCTTTGCTCTTGCTGGGCCAGTGCTTCAGGGAGTGCGTTATAAAGCCTGACTCTCACTTGAGCAGATTAGAGTGCGATGTGTTTAAAGCTAAATATAGACGAAGGCAGGTCCTGTGTTCCTAGTAGTTAACTGTTCAAGGGTCTCTTCTGTTGCGCTGAACCTCTAGTCATTAAATCTGCCACAAGTTGTGAGTCTTAGTTTATCGTTTTTTTCTTTTTATTCTTGTTCCCAGCTGTCTTAAAGGGCGTGTTTTATATTCACAGGGAACGGTTTTAAAATCCAGTAGTAAACCTTAAGGTGCGTGCAACTCTTCTAGCAGGTTAAAAATACACTGCATCAAAGGAAAGAAGCCTCATGCTAGAAGTTTAGTGTTTGCATTTAAGTCTTTTACAGCAAGTGGAAAACCATACCAGTATTGCTAAGTTGAGGTCAGATACCTTTGTTCATTTCTTTGCCCCCCAAACTTACGTTTTTTTTTTCATTAAAGAAGTAGGCAGTGTTGATATTAGTCCCATGGCACGTTTATGCTTTGTAAGAGCCGAGACAGGAGGATTAATTCTCACCTACTGTGAGGCTTGCTTGATACTTTACAGGAGCTGCCCGTGAGGTTTGGAATCTATTGAACAGTTTCAGTCTCAGAGCGAGGGATGTAAGGTATCAGGGGCAAAGCATAAAAACAATCAAAAATACGTGGGAGAATATTATACTTTGTAGATCAGTCTTTTACAAATAATAGATGATCAAAAAGACAAAGCAGATAAATGTCACATCTAGCCAGGCACCGGCTAGAAGCTGAGCTGTTGCTCATCATGGTTGACTGCTGGATTATATGCCTAACTAACTTGAAAAGCACCTCCTGTTCCTCAGCTACTGAGACAGCTACATGGGGGAAAGAGATCTTTGAGCTCTGTTGCAAAGAGAAGCTCGGATCCTACAGTGTTTTGAAAGATCCTGTGGTATCACAGTTTGCCGTTTTTAACTCTGTTTGCGGATTTGAGAAACCATATTCCAGAAGGCTATTTAGCGTATGGTTGTTTTGAAATGCTCTTAGTCTGTTAAAACGGTAGCTTTAAATCGCAGTTATGAGTGTCAGCCTCTCACTATAACTGCTGGTTGCTTTTCCTTTTTTTTTTTTTTTTTTCTTTTTTAATGACTTGCAGGAAGCAAAACCAATTTCGACTGTGAACTTGACTTTGCACTTTCAAGTGCATGCTAGCATTTTCTGGCTGCTGATAAATCATACACCTAGACTAGGAAGCAGTGGTTTGCCAGGTTACACATTTGAAACACTGCTGAAGTGGCCAGCTGGTGACATTGCAACCAGACTAGATGAAAGGGAACATGTTATAGTTAGAGCACTGTTAACAGAGTTAAATAAGCTTTCATGGTAGAGAGACCATTACTCACATAATAGTGTGTGATTGATGGCATCTTTCTAGCCACAGAGCTAGAGCTTCTCTTTGTTCGTGGTAGGAGGAAATGTTGGCAAATGTATGTACTTTTAAACCGAATCTGCCAGGAGCGTTAGCTTCCTATTATGAAAATTTGAATTGAATGAGTCCGTGCTGAAGAAATAGAAATAGTAGAAATTTATGTAAAACTACACTTCTTAGGAAAACACGTCCAAAGGACAAAGCTTCTTGTATGGTAAGGCTTAGTTCTGGATGAGCAAATCATACGTGACAGTGACCTAAAGACCTGCAGGGGATGAAGCAGGTGGCCGGTAGGTCCCAGCAGTGACACCGTTGGTGGAGCAGGACTGGGACAACTGTGACAATTGCGATATGCAGCAAGGCTTCCCTGCATGCAAGGTTGTTTGCATCCAGCTGTCAGTTTGGCTGCTCCATGCGCAAGCTGTGTCTTGAGTGATTGAACCAACTAT
This sequence comes from Chauna torquata, assembly GCA_013399475.1. Taxonomy (NCBI): domain Eukaryota; kingdom Metazoa; phylum Chordata; class Aves; order Anseriformes; family Anhimidae; genus Chauna; species Chauna torquata. Next base: position 400,360 of record VXAL01005839.1, read on the forward strand.
ATCCAAAGCTGAAAAAATATATATATTTTTTTAGATAAAACGACATTAATATATCTACTTCCCAAATATTTTAACACAGCATGTTGAGGTTTGCAGGTAAGGCCTGAAGCAATAAGCCCAGTATTTTTCACCGTTCTTCTTGTTATATGATGTGCCATTTAGGTCCTTAACTGTGTATTTGTACATAAAACATGATGAGCAGAAAAGTCTGTTACCTTTTTGTTTTTTTCACAACAAACACATAATAGGGTTTTAGGAAACGAAAGTTCCAAAGATGCATTGATGCTTGGAAGAAATGTTTAAGAGGGAACTGATGGTTAAGACATTGTTACTACTCCAGCAGGATGCCATGCAGCCCAAGGAGTCTGGCTGCCCAGCGCGCTCTCTGGGCTAGCTGGGTGGGCTGCACTGCTGTACCCCTGTCCTGGCTGTAAAGCAGAGGCTCCTTCCTGTTCCTGCATAGGTTTGAACCCTGTCTTGTGCAGAAGTGGCTTTTCTGTCCATTTTGTGTATTTATAGATGACAAGTAAATGGAGGCAGAGGCAGCAGGAGGCAGCTTTTGCCTACTGTCCAGCCAAGGTTTGAGAGAAATACATCTCATCAAAGTTATTCTTAGGTCGTAATGCTCTTAATCTTCAAAATAATATGAATTATTCTTTGAGTATGCATCAAGAACTTCCTTTCCCTTTTCCATACCTGGATTTTGCTACACTGAATGTTTGCTTTGCCTTTAAGTTAAACTGTTGTCTGTAAATGTCATAGTAAAATATTTTTCTTTTTTTTTTCCTCCAGAAATTTTATGAATAAGAATCAGAAGCCAGTGCTAACAGGCCAGCGGTTCAAAACTAGGAAGAGGGGTAGGTTAAGCTACATTTTTTTTTATTTTCCTCTTTGTGAAAATGATCAGAAAAAGGACAGATGGAATGACTGAAGTTTAATAGGATTAAGGTTTTTCTCCTCTTCTCTTAGCCATATTAAGAACACAAATGTTATTTGTTACTAAGCTATAAGGTTTCTATTATTTTCTCTATATATTTTAGGACTTTCTCTATTGTTACTTAAAGTTTTGGTTTAGAAATAAATTCTGAGTTTATAGTGTATTTATATAAGGAAGAAAACTTGCTAAATGTTTGTCTCAGATGTTTCTTGAACCTTTTGACTAAGAAAGCAAACTATGAGCTTTTATTTAAAGGTTGCATGAAGAAAATTACCTGGCTTTTTTGTTTTTATTTCTTTGACTTAAATCAATGCCATCTCTATAAATGAATCTTTTACTTCTAAACAGGAATTCTCTCACCTTCCTTCTGCATGAGATGGTCAGATCATCTCATTGGACGTACTTTCTTTAACAGTAGAGGTCAGAAAGCTCCCTTATAAAATAAAACAAAAACACAAGCAAACAAACAAACAAAAAAACATATTTCTCTGCTCTGCTGATGGAGTTTGTTTGCTTCTTATTGTTAAAATAAAACACTTAATTGCCATGGCATAAGTGCCTTTTTTGTAGTAATACTAATTTTCTACAAACATGACCAGCAGTCTTTTTCTTTATATAGGATACTCTATCACTTTTTAATGAAGGCAGGTAGTGCTGATTATAGTGAACATCCAAGTATTCTGTATAGCAAGTGTCATTCTGACATGCTTGTTCATATACTCAGAGTTCATTTGTCACAGTTTAGATGTCTGAGACAAATGAATGCCCAATGCTTGGATGCAGAGAGCAAAAATATTGATAATATATTAATATACTCAAAATATTGATAATACAATAATTGATTATCTTTTCCAGAAGAAAATGTCTAGTTTGTGAAAAGAAGACCTAGACATTTTGCTGTTGCAATAGCAGATTATTTTGGCACTCAGAGATGGAGTTCCTATCTGTCATGTAGCAGATTTTTCCCATCTTGACTTTCCTGTTTCTCATTAAAAGCTAACACCTGGTCTGAGCTTGTTGTGACAGATTAATGTGAGTAAGAGCATTTTCTCACTGTGGATGACAGAAACAAAGTAGTTTTTATCAGAAAATTCCTGATTCTACTACAGATCTGAAGAGCTGAGTGAATATATTAAGATCTAGGAAAGTCACGAAGCTTGGATGAGAATTGTGAAATAGCTTTTTTTTGCAGCTCTGTTAAAATGCCATTCCAGCTTTCTCTTGTCTTTCCTCCCTTGCACACATTGCATCCTCTGTTATGAACTGTCACAGTTCATACAAGTGAATGGAATCTCTTAAGTTGAAAATGTCCTTTCTATAATGCACATACAATGTTTGTAGGTATAACTACTTTGAAAAAGAAACCTCTAGTGCTTGCAAATAAATGTCACAGTGCTCCAGTAATTAGTGGGATTAACTTTCTGCCAGCATGGTTCAGAAAAGCTTTAACTAGCAACAGCACAGATGTGGCTAGAGGGGTGGAATTAACAATCCCTAAAGAATAACTGTCAGATCAACCAGTAACAGCAATCAGAGATATGCATACTGCTGGATTGATTAAATATATTGTTCAGTCAGTTATGGTAGTTATTTTATTTGCCAAAATTGTCTCAGAATGTTCTCTCTTTCATAAGCACTTTCTTTTCAGTTCGTATTTTGCATTGTGTTTAGCATAATGAGGTCCTAATACTGATTTGGTCTTTGAATCCTATTATAATACAAGTAATAATTAAAGTAAATAAAGAGTTTGTATTTGTAATTCTGTGCCTATCTATTAAATTTCTGTTACAGTGATTAGAAGTGGCACTAGATAACTGGTTGACTACATGGAAGAAGGAAAAGACTTGGAGCAGGGGTTGGAAGATTGGGGGGGCTGTTTGTTTTTCGCTTTAAGAGATTAGTTAATAGAATTTGGGCTATTAAACACCTTAATACAGAATTCTTAACATACAAACACTTAAACAACTTCTTCAAAAATGGTGGGATCCTGGTTACCTTAATATTTGAGGCTTCTGCTTTGAAAAAAATCTGAGGATACTATTTTCCCCTTCTGCAGCTTCGAAGAGCACTGCCATCTGAGGATACAGTGAGGTGTGACACGGCAGTCAGGCATCTAATAAAAGTACTTGTCCATACAAATTCTGTCACTGATCAGCTAGCTGCAACTAATCTCCAAATGTGACCAACTTCTGAGCTTTCAGAAAGCGAAAAAGGAAGAGGACAATGGTTTTTTTGGAGGAAAAAGGTTTTTTTTCCCCCTTTAAAGTTTGAAAGTGTGTTTAGTGACTAAAATATTTTTTTAAGAGGACTACGATCTGAAGTAGGAGCTTGTAAATCCCACTCCTTCCAGTTCTATTAGTTGACCTAATAGAACAGATAGAATATAAACCTTGCCTCCAGTGTATATAGTGGCAGGCACTGAAATCACTTTAAAAGATTAGAAGGAAGAAAACTGATGTTGTAAAGGAAAGAACCTCCAAGACAAGGAGACAGATCACAGTTCCATATCAGGTTTTTGGCAATCTGGGTAAAGAAAATAGAAGAGTTAGTTCCAATCTATACCTGTTGAATACTGCATTTTTGATGAGGGTCAGCAGCAGCTGGCATCTGGCTGCGTTTTTTGCTTAAAGTGCAGGTGTATGGGAAATGGATTGTATTGACCACGCTGTACCTGCATGCATGCAAATTCATGGCTTCTTGTTTGTGTAGTCTGAAATGGAAGAGGAGGAGGTAGGAGTAACAAAAGTGCCAGTAGGTAGTAAGGAAAATGTATGTGTCCAGGCAGTTGACAAACACCTACAGGACAAAAAGTGTCTTGAGGTATTAATGAGAACAAATGATGTATATTGTTTACAGTAAGCTCACAGGCAATACCTGGGACCCAGGTTTGTCCTTGTGATACAGATAACAGAGTTAGTATCAGCTGAAAAACTGGTGCAAAAAGCATACACGGCAGCATAAAAAGAAACTAAGCAAAACAATGCATATTACTTTCTTTCATGAAGAAAATTATCTAGTAATGTCAGTATTAACACCTTTATATTAATGTGAAGTCAGAAGAGGTGCCAAACAGGGCAGCTCACTTTTCTTCCACAGAAATATAGTTGTGGGCCTTCTCTTGAAGAATTGAGATCAGTTCCTAAGGAGGGAGGTACAAATGTACTTTGTGACTTCCTTACAAGCAAAAGAAAGGATGTAAGGATCCGGGAACATGATGAAAATGAAAAGCTGTATGTAGCACTGCTGCATTGGATATTGTATACATCGCATCTGCAAGCTACACCTGCCTCCTCTAGCCTGTGATTGAAACCGTGCTTGTTCAGTAATTATGTACTTGACAGCTCAACATACTGTCACCACTTCTTGATGATGGCTTCTTACTCATCCTGTTGTACTACATCAGCATATTCCCCTTCAATACATTAGTTTGGTAGGAAAATGTTTCAATAAAATTATAAATCATTTTTCATGCAGTGAGTTCACTGCCTCTTCCTGTATAAATTTTTAGATTATGATAGACAAGAAAATAGTAGGGTGCTCCAAATGAGAGGATGACTTCTGGGGCAGGAGAAGAATCTGTTTAAAGTAGCTAAGAAATATTAATCATGGTGTTTGTGTTTGTACTGAGGACTGTATACACATGATAGCAAGCACATAACACCTTCCAATTTAAACATAAATATCTTAAGTTTTCAGATAAAATACAGTTGAAAAAGTAAAGTAAGATTATTCTTTTCTTACTTATCTCTTAAGATAGAACTCTGTCATCTTTCTGGTTAATGAGTCATCAAACTTTTTTTTTTTTTTACCACGTGAATAATGCATACTTACGTGGTAGCTTGTAAGAGAATAATTAATCTTAGATACTTATTTATGGGTGGAGCTGTGTTTCTTGTGCACAGATAAAACTGTGCCTGAAGTACACATGCAGAAGTACTCACACTTAAGTAAAAGGCATGCTTGTTTGTGGGTTGGTTGGTTTGTTGCTTGTTTAGGGTTGCTTTAGTACTTCAAGTTAGAAGAAAGCTGCAATTGAGTATTTGGTAACCTGTCTGATAGCTCAGATGGGATTGCAGTTCTGTTTTTCTGTAGGCATTTTCCCAGAGCAAAGGCACATCCTTCAGTTTCCCTACTAAACTATCTGTGGTTTGTCCACCCTGGGCATAACCACCACCGCAGTTATATGAGATGGTTGCTCACACAGCAGACCCTAGATCTGCATCACAGCTGGAAGACACAGTAACACAGCTGAGAGCCCTGAATATCTCCAAGGTCTGGGGTGAAGTAAATGCCAGAGACGTAGTCACCTGCAGTCCAGTGGAGGGGCTTACTGAGTAGTTTATTGGATGATGATAGTGTGGTAGGAGAGAAGCTAGGTTGGTACTGTGATGGTGTGCATCACTTCAGGACAAGCTGAGGTTGTGTGTGATTTGTATGGGTATCCATGGTGTTGAGTAAGCCTCAGCTATTTTCCCTAGAGGATGGGGCTGCAAGGCACTTGGAGGTAGGGAAATGCCTCTAAGTGCATGCAGGGAAATGAGAAGAGTTATAAATGTTTCAGTATTATAGGTATTAAAGCTGATGAAAGTAGGCATTGTGCCTAAAAGTTGCTTAATTGCCTGAAGGCTATTGTGGCAGGAGGAAGAAAGGCAATCAGAATCCAAGGTCTTTTGGAGTTGCTTTTGGCTTGTGTTTGGGGTAGCATCTCTTCTTCTGTACTGCAAGTCATAGAAGAAGGAAACCTGCAGCCAGAGGATGTGTAATGTCGAGAACCTCTTCTCCCAGAATGCCTGCCACAGCTGCAGCTGGCACATTTCAGGCTACATTAGTACATGTTTAGACAGGAATTTTAATGATTCTCATTTGTCTTAGTAACTAAAATCTCTGGATTTGTCTTCAGGCTACCATATGTGCTGGGTTTTTTTGTTTTGTTTTTTAAGAATTTTTATCAACATTTATGTTAGCAGGTGGTAACAAAGTAAGTTCATTGGTTTTTTTTTTTTTTTTTGAGTGTCACAGAACTGTTCCCAGTTGTATTTCTGAAGTTTGAAGTTATTTTGATGGTAACAAGCATTTCATGTGTGCCCTTGTGTAAAGTCAGGACTTGCTTTGTGACAAAGTTTCAGGTGTATGTTACAAGCTATTAACAGTCTGCAAGAAAAAGCAGCAGGAGGTATGTGTAAAATCCACCTAGATTTATCTGGAGTTCGTGGTTGCATCTGTTGTGACTAATGGCCTTGGCATAAGGATGTGTTTGTCTGGGGGTCAGACTGTACCTTAATTGAGTTCAACTGGGGACAGCTTTAGAAAATGTGGTGTTAGTGCTGCATTTCTTTGTTCTTAGTGCTGCTCAGGTCTGTGAATGAAAGATAAATTTTTGCTTATGCCATGTTGCAGAGTACTGAATGTTTACAGAGAGGCTATTTTTATGAATACCTTGATCTCTTTTCCCAAAGGCTTGTCTCTTTGAAAAAAGGCAACCATAATTATTTAAAGAAAAATACCAAGAAGTGGCAAATGGAGTATCCCTACAGTGAGATTATTTACACAAAACTGACATATCCTTTATTCTGCTATCAGATTTAAAAATGCATAGTGGTATGCACATTCAGTAATATCTTCAACAAGAGAAGAGTATGAAATTTGAAAGTGATTTCAATATTTGCTTGTCCCCCCCTTTTATTTGCTTATCCCTGTTTGTTTGCATGTGTCTTGGTATTTTGGGGGGGTGAAGAAGAGAAGGAAGTGAGGGTAAACAGCAAAATTTCCAGAGGCAATAAAAGCCAACCCGAACAGACTTTTCTGAATATGAATATGTTTAGGTGCCGTGGTTGTTTGAATTGCTGGCTGATACAGGATTTTAAAAACTGTCTACCTCTCCTTTTTCTTCTCCCTCCTGTCTGTCCCAGATGAAAAAGAGAAATTTGAACCCACAGTCTTCAGGGATACTATTGTCCAGGGCCTCAATGAAGCTGGGAGTGACCTGGAGGCTATAGCCAAGTTTCTGGATGCAACAGGCTCACGGCTTGACTATCGCCGCTATGCTGACACACTCTTTGATATTTTGGTAGCTGGCAGCATGCTAGGTAAGTTGCAGTGTACCCAATGCAGAATTTTGAGGATCAGCCTTGCTTCTTTTAAGATGCTGTTTTCCTTTACAAAGTGGAAATTATAAACTGTATTACAGTTGCACTTATCAAGATACTTTTTGGGTCTAGTATCGTAGAATATTTTATTGCTTGTAGTACCATAACACCTAGGAATTTGACTGTGTGGGGCATTCTGCAAATATAACAAAAAATGGATACTGCTTTGAGAAGCATTTTCATGCTGTTTCAGCTCAGACTGAAGGCAACAGCAAACAAAATGAGAGACATTAACTAGGGGAAACAGGAACTTATTAGCCTGAAAAGGTATCATACAGCACTCTGGGTTATTAGCTGTTGCAAAGCTTTCTTCATAGACCTTGCAACACAGGCTAGCTGAAAGAACTGAATGGTAATGAGTGCTTTGTAGATGTTTATGGGGAGTTTTTCCCAGGTGTTGTTGGCAGCATGGGAGAAAACACCTTTTGCCTTCCTCTGTATTTTGAATAAGTTGGCTCTTTTTACTGGTCATGCTAGTTTGATTCCTGCTTCTTGCTCTTTGGTCAGAAGAAAAGACATTTTTGTAAGTCTTAAGGTAATGCAGGAAACAAAAGCCAGTGGAAGTTCTAGGGGGAAAAAAAAAAAGAACAAAATAAGCCAGGAGAAGTCTTTAATGGCAGTGTTTTGAATGTTTACGTGGGGTTAGGAGGATGTTCCAAGTCCTCAAATTAGTAACAGCACTAATGCTTTTATCTTTGGAAATGATTTACGTTATTGTGGTGTTTAAAGTAGCAGTTAAAAATAAGCGCAAGAATTATGCTCCAACTCATACTTATTTGATGCCTCTCAGTGCTCCCAGAAGCAGCTAAGATTCCTTAGTGTAACCTGAATTTCTCAGTCCTCTGAGGTCTGTGATCCCAGATGCAGCTTATCGGCCAGCTGTCCTTTCTGTTGGGTGCCACTTCACAAAGCTTGTGTCGATTTCCTCCTCTACTCTTTTCTCTCCACTGCCAGTTTTCACTCTTGCCTTTTACCTCAGTGATACTAATGTATAAATCTTATAATTATAGAACATTCTCTAAAGTGAGTTGGGGTTTTTTTGCCTTTTTTTTTTTTTTGCTTTTGCTTTCTTTTAGCTCCAGGAGGTACACGCATAGATGACAATGACAAGACCAAGATGACCAGCCACTGTGTATTTTTTGCAGAAGAAGATCATGATGCCATCCGAAACTATGCTCAGGTCAGAATAATAAAGGGCTGGTTGATTACTGTTTTCTATTTATGAATCAAAAAGGATTATAGTGGAACATCTACAAACTGCCTAGACTGCAATTGGCTAGCTGCAGGGTAATTGAAAAAAGTGAACCAGTAAGCTGCCCTAACCTATAAATCCTAGGCATCTTATTTTGATACCTAAAATTATCTGATCACAGCTGGCAACTTTTTCTTTTATAGTATGCAGTCTTACTTTTTTCAGTCTACGCTTGGGTTCAGGGTAATTATAGACACCATCCTTATTGTTTTTGTTGGCCTTTTCTATATGCAACCTTAAAGATTGGCATAAACATATTTTTTAGAAACACGTGAGGTATGAATGACAAAAACATAAAGCTCAAGCCTCCAACCTTTAGTTGCAAAGGAATCTAGTTAGGAATCATGCACATACTGAAGAAAAGCTCTTGGAGAACTTTCATTTCTTCTACATAATGTGCATACATAAAAGCCATTGTCGCTGCTAAGGTATTGAGGGTGACAAGCTGCTGAACAGCTGCAGGGTTGATTTAAAGGATGCTAGGATCAGATTCTACATCAGTAACAACAGTTTCCTAAATAGCACAAAGCTCCTTTGAAAATGCATCCTTGATAATCTGGAGAAGCGAAATATACTAATTTTGGGAAGGAAATCATTGTGTTCTTTTTATCAGCTTTATCATCTTTTAAAAACAGGGTATTCTGTTCTAGGAAAGTCTCTGTTATTAATAATAATATTAAAAGCACTGATTCTGTCTACTTGAATTTTTTAACTGTTTGATAATAAAAATCGGCAGTACCAGTCCTCCAAGGACAAATTTAACTTTCAAATAAAACGTTGCCTGTTGGAAAACAGAAAAGAAGGTTTCAGGATATGAAGCACTAGAATTTTCAATGTATTTTCTGCATTTCAAACCAAAAGCCACCAAATTAAGTCAACATTTTGTAGTTAATGCCTGAAGAGATGCATCTTTTTATATATCTTGTCAGTTTTCATGCGTAATTGGAAATAGAGCTCTTATTGTAGAAAAAGTGGAGTTAGGCTAAAATACTGTTTAGAGCTTTCTTACCTTTTAGGTAATTTCTTACTCTCACTCCCAATGAACCAGTATTGTAGCAGCTTCTAGTGTTTCCAGTCAAGGAAGCAAATCAAAGATTGAAAAGTCTTTCAGAAAAGACTAAAGCTAGTGGTGATACTTTAGCAGATTATTTGCTTATAAAGTGTACTTCGGTCATTTAGAGGGACTTATCAAAATATATGTTTTATTTGGAAATATGAACAAAATTCTATCTTACATTTTCATCTTTTGCATATATTTTATTAGACTTCCTTGTGTCTTTGCCTCTTAGCATGATCACAACTTGATATTTCATTTCACTTGAACAGTTTCACTTGTTCAGAGCCAAAATACTAACATTTGGGTGTTTGCATGTATTTTACATTCTCCGAAAAATTGATCGAAACTTTTTTTACCTTCGTTTCCCCCTTCACCTCCCCCATCCAGCCTGACAATAATGTCATTTTTTCCCCTATATAAATCTTCTGGCTGTGACAGTGGGTCATGTGTTTTGTGCCCTTTGCTCTGTTGTGAGAGCAGTTATTTGTTTATTTAATTTCTAATCTCTCACTTCTTCCATCTGAATGCAGCCTGCACCTGTGCTGCTTCTGCTTTCATAATCTGTGGTCACAAGATGGGGAACAAATGGTGAAAACTGGAGATCAAGCGTTTCCAATAATATACTTGTTGTAAAAGCTTTGTAAAATGTTCTTCCTCTTTCCCTGGCAGTAGTGAGTTTTATTGTAAGCGTTGATGTTAATGGATTTCATAAAGATACAGCAGTGCTACTTGACTGCCTCACTCCATTGATTTACACCTGACAGCCTCCCCAGATTGCTGTATTATCGAAGGAAGGGGACAGAGTGCAAATTTCCTGTATTTGTTAACCTTCCCCTCCTGCCCTTTTCCCCTGGTTTTGATCTATGGATAGGGTGTAAAGGAGAGTGGGAATAAAATTTTGAGAAGTAGGAAGAAGAAGAAAACTCAAACTGTAGTAAATTCTCTGATTCAAACATTGCTCTATAAATCAAGAATTTTTAGAATTCATGTTTTCCATTTTAGAACAAACTAATAGAGAAGCATGTTTCATAGTAAGTCATGAGACGGACAGTGCAACAGATGATGGCAGAAATATATTGCTGGCTGCTTATATCATGGAAACAATGTCTTTATTAATGTTGAAAGGAAAACCAGACAGAACATTAGTATGAAAGAAGCCACTTCTGCTTCCTACTTTTCTTTCCTGTTGTGGAGACATTAAAATGAAAAAATAGTCTCATTATGGTTTAGCCATGGACATTCTTTTTGGATTCAGTAGTGGCAGTCTTGTTTCTCTTTTTCTTTTTGTAAAAGAGGATGGCTAGAATTCTTACATTTTTTAAGTTAACCTGTGTTTATCTCTAGGTCTTCAATAAACTTATCAGGAGATACAAATATCTGGAGAAAGCATTTGAAGATGAAATCAAAAAGGTAATGTTGGTGGCAGTCTCCTTGAGAGTTAATATTTTTTTACCCTATGTCTAATATAATTGTGTATGTAAATGCTGCTCTGTTGTGTATTTTATTTAGCTCTGCTGGAAAAGAGGATGGAATCTACAGTTGGCAGGGGTGGCAGCTTTAGTCTGCAACTTTAGCTCCGTGGGAATGCTGCTGGTAGCACTTGATCTAGAGTAGTTCTGAATTAATACTTCCTTTGGTTGCTTGAACCAAATTCACCTTCTTATTCTAGGTTTTTCTGTACAGGATTTCAATGTGCTTTAGGGTATAGCTCTTAATGAGAGAAAGAGTTACTGTCCTGCTAATAGAACAGGTTTCTGTGTTTGTTTGTTTGTTTTTTTTCACATGGAATAAGTGCAAATGTGCTGTGCAAAGCAGTACTTGATATGAGTATTAAATTGCTCCTGTGTTGTAGAGTGAGTCCTAACCACAAGTGTTAGTATTTGAGGCCATAGATATGTGCAAGAAAACTCATCACCACACTGGTAGGGTTCTCAGGATTTGCCTGTTAGATTCCAGTGGATGTGGTTACTGTTTTGTGTTATTGAGTTCTAAGGAAACAGGGGAAACACAGATAGAAATACGTATTTATTCTGAGTATTTTGAGTTCCTAGTAACAGATGTAAATACCTTTTTTTTTTTTTTTAAATGGCATGAATAAATGATAAATTCTGTGCTGTGCTGTGCTGTGCGTTAACAGGCCTGCTAATATTGGCAAAACCTTTCCTGTGACTAAAATGTCATGTTTGTTGAAAGTAAGTGTATTTTCTTATCATCTGAACATTAGAAAGATTGCTGCAGGGGTCAAGTAAGGATAAGTGTGGCGTGTGATGCTTCACCACTCCCTCCTGTGGCTGAATGGATTTGGCTCTTATTTATACATTCTTGCTCATATTGGAAATTATTTTTGCACTCGTGGCCAGCTTGCCTATTAACTGATTCTGATTGCTCAATATATCATTCTAAAGACCTAAATTTACCTCTGTCCCCACACAAATCTAATGTTCTTGCTCTTAATTACTATAATCATTGACATGAGAAACGCTGACTCATAGCATTCAAGTTTTAGAGAGTGTTCAGCATATTAAACAAATGCCATGTCAATTCCAACCGCCTCCTCTCTCTCCTGTAACTTGCTTGGTTTTTAATCCTTTTAAGTTTCTAAGAATTCACTTTGCACAGTATTGACAAGATGAGACCATGGTCAATATATAATAATTTGACTCTTCAGTTGGGAACAAATGCCTCTAATCTGAAGATTAACCATATGCTATCTTGAGACAAAGCAGTAATTTGAGGTACGGTTTTGCTGGAGTCCTGAAATCTCATTTAAAGCTATTGGAAGCATCCTCGCCATGACAGCGCGGGGCTCAGGGTGGGCTTGTTCAGCTTGCGGACTGCAAATTTCAATTTTACGTACCTACTTTTTGCATGGTTTGCAGCACCAGATTACATCTTGTATGATAGATCACAGGAGTAAGTTTGCACACTGGTCCTAGGTTGGGGATTAATTTTTCTACCTGCCCTTCCATTGCCACCCTTAGCTCTGTGCTATTGTGCAAATCTTGGTGTGGCTCCTGAGGACCTGGACTTTTGGCGTGGGTGCCAGATGCATTCTCTTCTTCATTAAACGCAGTTTATCCCTCAGTGCTGAGGAGGGAGTGGGGAAGAGTCCTTTAACACCTCATATTGCAGGATTAAAAACTAGAAATGTTGTTGTCCAGATTTGGGCTTGTGTTTTGCACCTGCAGTGCCATTGCCTTAAAATTCTTGAGTTTTTAATTTGTAGTTGTCTTCTGCTTATCTTCTTCCTCCTCCTGTTTTTGTGAACCCATACTTCAACAGTCTGTCATCTGACAATGCTACTGGATTTTTACCTATTTAATGCTTTAATCAATGTGTGCAGAAATATGTATGAGAGTAGTGGCCCATAAAGAGGGTCACATGATAGATGCATTAATATTTCTAGAAGGTCTGCAGGGTTCACTAGTTCAAAGGTTACAGTTTGGCAGCAGTTAGAAAAGCAAGAGTGTGACTCCTAGATGTTATTTCACTGATCGCTGTCCCAGCAATGAAAGTGGCTTTTCTGGCAGATTCATTAGGCAATTAGAGCACTTGGGGGAAAATTAACTATTCTCACAGAAAGAGTTACACTAAAACCAAGACAATACCAGCAGTTTCACTCTAAAGAAGCAGATGGTGTCAGTGGGATTTCTTTTTTTAGAGAGATTGTCTTAGATGGCAGTACTTGTACAAATATTTGTTTTATGTCTTCTGGTTCATAATTTTGTCTTTAGGGCATTGTTATTTCCCAGCACCTTTTCCTTTTGTTGAAAAACTTCTAGCTTTCAACTGTTTTTTTTCTTAACTCTCTTCCCTCAAAACTGTGAATTGTTCTTTCTTCTAATGACATAAGCAAACTGTATATCTGAATTTTTCCATCTTAATTATCTTGTGCAAGCAATTTCAACAGAAGGTGAAGATGTTTAAGTGCATTGCTCACCTGCTGGTTTTTAATATAGTCAGCTTAAGTTCATATGAGTAATGTCCAGTGTTCCTGCAAAGACCTGTGACAATCTTTTGCAATAATTTAAGTAAAATTCTCAGTTCCAAATTTGTGTTCATCTTTCTTATGTATTTCTGCTCAGGTCAGTAGATGAAGCGTGCAGAATTCCTTAATTTTCACTGTTTAGATCTCCAGATTGCGAGAGAGGAGTAGAAACACTCTTTTCTGTTATATGCATGTCTTTACTTGTGCATATCTTTTATACCTAGAACTTGTGACTAAAAGACAAAAATAGAACGACACATTAGGTCTGGTCTTGTGCTTATTAGGCATTCTAAACTCCCACTAAAATAGGTGGGAGTTCTTATAACTATGCTAGAAATATAAAATTGTGGGCCAGAGTTGTGCATTTTATGCCTCGAATCAGCCTGTATCTGTAACAAAAGCAGTAATTCCAGTACTTGTCTGACAGCAGGGAAGAATCAGCTTGGAACTTTTTGTGGGTGGTTTGGTACTGTTCTGAAATAACTTGGACATTTTATGACTTCCCTGCAGAGGTTTGTAATAGTGATGGTAAAAAGAAGAGCTCTTAAAGTAATCAGCAATAAAAATCTGAAACAACAGCGTTGAACTGAACATTCCGTTCTTTCTGATGGTTTCTAAGGGGGTTAATTAAAGGTTTTGATTCTTCCTGTCACCCAGTCTCCCCCTAAATTGCTTGAAAGTATGGAATAATATCCTAGAACAGCAGAAAATGGCATGTATTAGTTTATTAGAGCTGCTTTTTGAAAATAATAAAACAAATTATGCTAGTAGTACCAACAGTACTTTAAGCAGTGAGGGACATACAGAAGACCTGGTTCCTGCTCAGAAGATACTGCCGTGGGATACAGCACAGGAACATCATAATTCAAATTCATTCTGAGACTTGCAAGAAGCATATTTCAAAGAAAAAGGAAGAGGAGTCTGTGAACTTCATAAATGCATGATTTCAGGCCTTTCAAAGCATTTGAACAATTACAGATTTCTCAAAACTAGTGTTGATAAATATTTGGATGTTCTTCTCTTGGGATTCTTTTGCACCTTGGGCTGCATAACTCTCACTTTGCAGCTGGACTTGCTGGTGCTGTTGCTTTCATGACTCAAATCTGACATAAATAGGTACAACTCTGTTCATGGTTTACTCATTACTGACAAAACCCAGTGCAGGTTGGTCCTCAGAAATAGGTGAAGACCTGGTCAATGGTGTTAAAGTAGTCAGCGTGACCCCTTTCTAATCAAAATCCTTACCTGTTGCTTGTATGGGAGCAGAAGGAATAAGCATTAAGTAGGCTACACAGAAATGTAAAGCTGTTTCCTCTTTATTAACAGTCTTGTTCTCAGTACTTACAGTAAAGAGCAAAAGGTCTAATTCAATTTTTTTTTTTCTCGTGCAGACTTCCTTTTGGTACAGTATTGTTGATTAAAGCTTGTGTAAAGAAAACTTGAAGTCCTTAAGCATCCAGTCATGTTTTATAATAGGTTTATATTGAAATTCTGTAAAAATGATTTTAGTCTTCCCATGAAAGGTAACCCTGGAGTTATTTTACCTGCACCATTATATATTACCAGTTGCTACGTTTCGGAAATATAGCATAACACTTGTTTCTCATCTATGTATGTAGAAATAATCATTGCATTCATCTGCATCCCAAATTTTCATCCATTTTTTGGTTGAGTCACAGTTCGTTGAGATAAAATTGCACCTTGAGAGTTTATAGTTTCATATTTTTTCTTTTGAGCTAAAACTGCATGTTGCAATCATTTGCTTGGAGCCCACTAAAAAGCCAAATGATATGTCTGTGGCTGAATCATTCAGGCTTGTGTAAGCTCTAATTTAAAGCTGATGTTATGTAAGTACTACTGTATGAATGAAAAGAGCTTTTTTTGGTTTTGTTCGCTGATACAAAGCAGAAGTATTCATAAAATATTGCATGTCTTTTAACAACTTCATTTGTTATCTGGATTTTTAAAATATCATTGCAATCAGAAATCTTTACAGTTAATGATAAGCTTCTTGGATATCTTGGAGAAGAGCTCTCACTGTCCATGGTAACAATGAAGTGCAGGGACATATCTGGTATTCTATCCCTTTGTATGTGTAGGTATTGCTAATTAAGAAATACACTTAATTGGATGCAAATCTTCCATCAGAATGAGCTGCTCTGCTTTGATTGCATCTGGTGTTTATTTGGAGAAGAAAAAAAGGTGTGATGACAACAGGAGGTAGCTGAATAAAGTGCTGGTAGCTGGAAATGGAAACGAAAATTCCTCTTTAAGTCCAGAAATGGATGTCTGCAGTCTTTTTTTTTTTTTTTCTTTCCCCCCTTTTGTCATTTGCGGTGGTAAATTTGTACATTAGCACCTGATGGAGTCAGCTGCCCTTTGCTGTCAAGCTTCCTCTTTCCCATCACCCATATTGTGATTGCTAACAACACGTTAAGAAAACGTTAGTGTTAACGATAATGCTATTGAGAAAATCTTATTTTGCACAATTTTTTTCCATAGCAAGGAAAAGAGCTGTAATATACTTCAGTACACTTTCAAGTCGCTTCTTCTACTGTATAAAATTAAGATATTTAAAATAGACTTAAATGCCATTTTTAGACTTCAAAAGGTAAATATTCAGATATTCTAGCGCTTAAGGCATACTGAAATTTGTATTTTTTCCTCAAGCTGTTGTAATTAGTAGTGGGAATGGCTAGGTCTTAAAGCACCTTTTGGTCCTGTCTTTCATTTGTCAGTTCTGTCAAGAATGGCTGAACCTGAAAACTTTTTCTTACTTCAGCCAATAGAAAATCTGGAATAATTGTGCTGTGTTCCCTTCCTCAAAAGGAAAACAGGGAACTTTCTCATCCTGTTATTATTTGCGTGAATAATGGTTTTTGTTAGCTAGGAAAGGTACTGCAACTGTGTGGGTCTTAGTCCAAAATCTAGCAATGTGAATGGGCAGGCTCCTGTCAGCCTGTTGAAATCAACAAGTCTGTGTTCCTGAATAGCTCCCGTTCATTTCTGTGGGTGTTAAGCCTTTAATGAGCATTTTTATTTTAACATGTACATACGTTGGGGTTTTTTTTGTTTGTTTGTTTTTGAAGAAGACAGATCTTGTCTCTCTGAGTAAGGCAGTATTCCATATGTTTGTATCCTTATGGAAAGTGTAATTGTAAGTAATCAGTGAAATGGCACTGCCATGCTTCAGGACAGACTTTGACATGAGCGCTCTTAATTACAGCAGGACTTGTTGAGAAATAAAAAATTGAACTGTCCATTAATATTCGTCTCTGCCTGTTACCATAGCCTATGGCTCAAATGCATGTTTTTTCTTGTCTGACCCACAGCTCCTGCTGTTTCTTAAAGCCTTCTCTGAAACAGAACAGACGAAGTTGGCAATGCTTTCTGGGATCCTGCTAGCCAATGGGACTCTTCCTGCTACAATTTTAACAAGTCTCTTCACTGACAATATAGTCAAAGAAGGTAATTTTGTACATGACTCTTTTTCTTATATTAGCTTTGATAGGAGATGTAGTTTATTGCAACATATATTTTATGTTGGAAGCCTGTAACTGTTCAACAGAAGGCAGGATTTTAAAGCAGAAGCATCAAAGCATTTAGGTTTTTTGGATGTTACACGTGTGCAAAAATGTAGTATGTCTGGATTATTGTGATACTGTACGAGTGTGAAGTGTAACATCTATTCCTGAGATATGTCTACTACTCTTTTTACAAGTGTTGCCAATATCTTGTGCATGTGAGTGTGAAGTGGGACAGAGAGCACCTGCAGGCCAAGTGGATATTGCAGAAGGAAAAAAATAATTCAAACCCTCAATTTTGCCTTCATACCAGTAGTGATGAGTATTTGATATGCTTCTCCCATGGACTTATTTTCACCATATGATGAGTAACTTTTTTCAATCTTGGGGCATTGATGCCTTTTTGCAACAATTTTTTTCTGTGTGTTTTGGTGGGGGGGGAGTGGGTGGGTTATTTGTTTTTGTTTGTTTGTTTTGGAGGGTTTTTATTATTCATATATAGCCATCTACCTTGGAGTCTTGATTTTCTAAGTATTTGCCAACAATACATTTCTCTGCCAGTTACTGACTACCTGGAATAATTGCAAATGCACTGTCAATGTTGCACAGCTTTCATGAAATCTTTTCTTAAAGAAGCTACGTATAAGCTAAAATATACTCTAATACCANAGCCACAGCTGCAGTTTTGCTCTGTCATCACCCACAGCTTTCACTATCTGAAATAAAGTAGGAGAAAATTCAAACAAAAGTACTAATCTTAGGGTGGACTGCAAAGAGGCATCTGAAAACTCAAATTTTTAGAACTTAAGTAACTAACTTGTTATATTTTAGATTTACCATTTTAAGAGTACAATTGTTATGTACAAATGCTAGAAAAATTCCATTTTTATTATGAACTTATGTTTCTGGGAGCTCTAAATTTTCATCAGGACCTTATAGTTTTGGTTCTTGGGGTGTGTATGTGTGTGTATACATATATATACAAGTGTGTATATACACAAACATGCACAAAAAAAAAAACCAAACATGTCACCATTTGAGGAAAAGGTTGTTCAATCAGTGTTCTGGTATAGATGTTTTATGGAAGAATGATTAAAGATGCAAAGGTAAATGAAACAGAAGAATGATCAAGGCTTAAAGCAGATAGATTATATAAGAATATAGCTGATACCTTTCTTTGATTTACAAAAAAATTATTAAAAATTGCTGGAGGCAGACGAAGATAAACTTTTGTAAAATACATGATGAAATAATTAGTTGAGCTGATGGAGTTGTTGATCAGGATGGGAATTGTAAGATGGGCAAAGAAAGAATTGGCTGAAAGAGATAAGGGTAGCTTGTACTGATAGATGATCTGTCAAGTTTGAGGGCAAATAACTAATTCATTTTAGGATTACCCTTTTCAGTGTTGTCATTACTTTTAGTGCGACATACAAATAGGAAAAAATGTATTTTGGGGATGTCTGACATATTTCTAGCAGAGACAGAGAAAGTTCATGGCACTGGTGAAACCTCATCAGGGTGAAGTGTATCTTTATTGGCACCTGTGTTGAAAAACTAACACAAATGCAAAGAACAGCTAATGGGGATTATCAGTAAAACAAATGGCTGAAGTTGCTTTCTGCCAATAGGATTGATGGGGAGGGCAGAAGAGAGAGAGACGAGCTATTTTAAAGGAAAATACAGTTGGAGCACATTAATAGAGTATAGGAACTGGCCAATGATAAATTTGGAGTGTAAATTAGAAGTAAGTGTAAAAACATATGAGGGTAGTGAAGCGTTGGGGACAACCTCCCTCTGATATCAGTTACTGGCTTAAAACTAGTCTTGGTTTAAGATAAGAATTGAGACAGGATTTAGGACATACATACAGGGGCAGTACTTGGTGACAAAGACAGTTCCATTCATTTTTGGTCACTATTCCAATGCTCTAAGAAGGAGTGCTTTTCTGTTGCTGGCATGCTTTTTTTGCAACTGGTTGGCTTTTTTGCTGTTGCATGCTTTCTTTCATAAGGAAGTAGCCTGTGACCTAACAAGCTGCAGAGTGGATCTTATATCTAATAAAAGATGTGTTTCAAGCCGAAGTCCAACACGTGTGCTATCAGGCACTACTTGCTGAGAGGTTATAGTGGTGATACAGTGGAGAAGTTTTGTTTGCATTACCCTGCCCTCTGATATGAATGGGTTATATTGTCACAGCTATTCAAGTATCGTACAGAACATATGGGCTATGGATAATGATTTCTAGCTGTAAATGCCTCTGACTTTATCAAGTTCAGTCAGAGCTCTGGAACGCATAAGCACATTTCAAAAAGGCTGAATGGTGTTTGGTTCAGAATTACAGGTGTACGTTATTCCGAGGTCCCCTGTTAGTTGAACAGGCTGTGTCAGTTTTGACTTGTCAGCTCATAGCATTTATGATCACTGCATCATTCTGGTTTCATTTGGAACCTCACGCACAATATGTAAAACAAGCCAAAAGTGGTATTTTTAGGCCTCTCTTTCATGGCACCACGCATCCATAGTTACATACAGTACTTCTGAAAGGATCATGTCTCACAACTAAGCTCTTGAAATAAGGTTGGAGAAACTGTCATAACAGTCAGGATCTGTAATGACTGTTAATGAAGTTGATGCTGCTTGGGGAATAATCTTTTGTATTTTTGTTTGGTGACTCATTTAGTCAATGTATCCTAGAAATAAAAAGAATGGATATCAATTAAGTGGCTAAGAATGACTAAGCTACTTCCCATCAGTAGGAACCATGTAGCTCTTAGAGTTTCAGGACTGTTTGGAGGTGAAATAGGGAATTGTAATAACTGGCTGTACACAGTTACTATCACCACCCTCATTATCACCACCCTCAGTACTACTGTAAATGTTGACATAAATGTAGTATGGAGAAGCATAACTGGCCCTCAGGGAACCACTTCAGCAAGGAAGAGCTGTCTCTCCAGCTCTGAGACATTGCAGCTCACTTTCAGCTGGCTGCTTGCAGCCGAGAAGCTGGAGCAGAGCCGTGGTGGTGCTACTTGAGGAACACACATTGGAGGGAAACAGGAGGTGTGGAGCTAGTGGCTTCTTAGCTCCCGCGGAAAAGCTACAGGTAGTGGAAGTAGTGTTCTTTTCAATTCAATGCAGGAAATACTAAGTTCTAGCTGATTTAACACATAATTTTTCCTTTTGCATTAGATTTGGTCTGTAAATTGGAGAGGTAGGAAAAATAATTGCAAGGAAAATTTTTGAACAGTTAAATGTAGATGGGTAAAACAGAATGAAAGGATTTTCAAACAGTGTAGCATACTTCAGAAAATTAATACTTCATTAAAGAAAAAAGTGCACTTCAGCTCCACATGTTTGGTCCTGTTGATATAAATGTATTTTCATTCCATATTAAATTCTTGTAACCATCTCTAATTCATGTTGAAAATTGCTGAAACATGTTTTGTGTATTTTCTCAAACAGGGATCGCAGCCTCTTTTGCTGTAAAACTTTTTAAAGCATGGATGGCAGAGAAAGATGCCAATTCTGTTACCTCTGCTTTAAGAAAAGCCAACCTTGATAAGAGATTGCTAGTAAGTACAATGTATTTTCAATAATCCTTATCTCTCCTTGAGGAAGAGAAGAAAATAAAATGCAGGTGGTGGTTTGCTCTAAACATGTTAATTCCCCCTCAGACTCCCTTAGCATTTTTTAAATATTTTGAATCACAGCAATATTGTTGTGGCTGTGTAGCATCGATATAGGTTCAGGAACATTAAATATCACATTTCTACATTCTGTCTCTATTTTTCCTATAGTTAAGTGCCTTCTGAAAGTCTGTATATGTGGGGGTTGGGAATTAATTGTTTCTTTCTAACCACTGCTGACAAAACACACACCACCAACTGTGCATGAAGGCTTTTGTTTTTATTTTCAATATGTTTTACTTTTGTAAATAAGAAATAAAGTATAAAGAGTTTGTGTAATCACAAATGATTAGTATATAGGTTTCCAAAGTGTCAGTGTTTGAATAGTATAGAGACAGCAGAGTAAGCTAATTTTCCACAGCAGTAGCCATCTGGGTAGCATAAATGGTCCTGCAGTGATGACAGCAGAACTAGTAGGAGCAATGGAGGGAAAGCTTTCAGTCGTTTGACTCAAAACCTGTGTTCTCAGTTTGTAGCAATGGCCTGAGGTGTTTAGGGTGTATATAAATGTGGAGCAATGTCATGTGCCTTTCCCTGCCAGTGTATTTCTGAAGATCACTAGCTTTTTTTAATCTTCAAAAAGATTGCTGTGATAATCCAATTGGATATGCTACATCCTGTGTAGCACTACCTGGAGAATTTCAGCAGTATTTCCTGTTTCTACCTCAGTAATTTATGATTAAGGAAGACTCTTTCAAAAACAAAACAGCCTCCCACACTCCCTCATCTTTTCAGTTTGTATTTGATTCTGAGAGTCCAAATTGTAAATAATTTGCCACAATGCTGGGAAATGGGCTAATTATACCATTTATTAGAGAGGGGAAAAAAGCCAACTGTCTTATTTCTATTTCGAACTTTACTGACTAAAGCTTTCAGCTGTTGGCTCTCATTATGCTGCTATATTAAAGAACTATGAAGTATCAAATGCTGTTGCCTAGCATAGATGACTTGAGGAAAGTTTCTTCTTAATCTGCTTTTCAGTAAACAAATAGATTGAGGGTCTCTAGTCTGTTTGGGGGGACTGTCTATTCCACAAGAGTTGCATTGTAAGCAAATACCGTTGTATCCTTGCCAAGATGCAGTGTATGCTGTAGCAATTTTTAAGAAATATTTTAACTTTTATAAGTAGCTGGACTTTCACAAGTCATAGATTCACAGTTTCTTTGAATTAGAAATGCCTCCATGAGTTAGTGGGAAGTGCACATCGTGGATGTTGGGATTTTTAAGTGATGCATTTCTAGTAATCATTGCTCAGCGGAATAGAGATACTTAGCACAGGATGCCTGTACCAGTTACGTATTGCTTAGGTAAATGTGTGGAAGCACTGGGAGGGCATGGTAAGTGTGCTTAGCATATAATGGCTTTACCATCTATTCCTTTGTACTTTCCCTGCAAGACTCTTGGAACTTGGAAAATGCTCAGCCATTTTGAGCACAATCTTAAGCTCATGGCTGTTCATAAGCATGCGCCCTTAATGTAGAAAGAGTGTTAGGCTTTTTGCATAACTGACCATCATTTCTTCCCTCTGCTATAATGAAACAACAATGTGAATGAAGTGTTGACTTTTCTGGTGTTAATATAAGCACTAACAGGTGCAGTAGCAGGTGATTCCCAATGCTCATTCTTAAAAATTATTCCTTCCATTCTGTCAACAGTCCTTGTTCATTATTTATTTAATAGAGAGCTTTTCTGTCTTTTTAGGAACTATTTCCAGCCAACCGGCAGAATGTGGATCATTTTGCCAAGTATTTTACTGAAGCAGGTCTAAAAGAGCTCTCAGATTTCCTTAGAGTTCAGCAGTCACTGGGGACTCGTAAAGAACTTCAAAAAGAGCTACAAGAACGTCTCTCTCAGGAATGCCCAATTAAGGAGGTAAAGAGTGTTTTACAACTTCTGTTTATATAATCATAGTCAAAGACGTAAATAAAGAGTAAGTAGAGAAAAACAGATAGGGGCACCTCAAAGGTTTCCTTCATTTTTCATTAAATTATTTTAATTTATTGATCAATTCACTCTGTGTTTTCGAAAGGCCAAAACAACAAAACACCCTATAGATTTACAAGTGTAATTGACTACATTTTTATGTTGAGTTATGCTTAATGAGAATGTAGTTCATGTACCTGCATTAACTGTTAGTTTGGATGGGAAGGAGAAAACTTGTAGTCAAGTAATAGTAATGTTGCTAAATAAAAACATGCTAAATGCTTTGTTTTTATTCTTGTTCTAAATTTGTTTCTTGTTATTTTTATACCACCGTGATATTTGTAAGTGGCTGCAAATATTTAACAAGGCAGAATTGTTACTGGTTGATTGGAAATGTTGCTTAAGACAGCATTTTATTTCATGCTCCAGGTAGTGCTTTATGTAAAAGAGGAAATGAAAAGAAATGAGCTGCCAGAGCCAGCAGTGATTGGTCTCCTGTGGACCTGTGTAATGAATGCTGTGGAATGGAACAAGAAAGAAGAGCTGGTTGCAGAGCAAGCCCTCAAACATCTAAAGGTGCATGCATGGGTGAAGAGGGGAAGGGCTTGCTTTGAAATAACAGAATACATTCTACAGTTGCCAAGTTTTTACTTGTTTAAATCCAGGAGATTTGGTCTTAAGGGCTAGCAGTGATACCAAGCATTGGAGTGTCTTGTGTGTACTCTCTTCCTTAGTCACAGTAATGCAAAAATGAGGTAATTCAGATTATTGAATGCCGTACTATCCCCTGAGGCATACAGTGCAGAAAACCAGGGCAAACTGAGGTGTTTGTAGCTTAAATGCCTCTGCATTATGCTTTCTCAGCATGCTGAGAGGCTCCTCACCTGGGGCACAATGCTAAACAAATGCTGAGACTCAGGTCTGCTCAGACCTGACTAGTAAGCTTGCTAGAATTGCCTTTGCAATGTCTTTGCCAGAAGCAAAGAAGTTTTGGGAGCATGGTGAGGCAGCACCTGTGCTGGCTGTGCACCGAGCTGGTTAGATCCTGGCAGGACTGCTGAGCTCAGAACCTGAGAAATGTTTGTTGCTGATGTTGACTGTGGGAGCTGGATAGCTGCTACTCAGCTAATAAGACAAGAGCTGACTTGAGAGCCTCTGCACTGTGTAGTGTGGTTACGCTCTAGCCGTGGTACTCTGCTTATGGATAAGAGAACCGAATGTGTAGAAAGCCACGCTTTAGTTTGCTAAGTGATGACAGATTGCAATATCACAGTTACATATTGGTACAAAAGCTCTTATGACCTCAGGGAAAAAAAGACAATGCAGAGTAATCAGAGTCATTGCTATGGTTAGCATTCCTCTATCCAATCTGAAAGAATTGTGCAATGCAAGACACTTGAACTGAGAACAGGGAAAGAGAGGCTCTTCAGCAAAATTAGTCCTTTTAAGTTGGTAAACCATGAGCAAAAGAATACTCCCACACAGCCAGGACTGCAAAGATTTGCCCTAAGGCAGAAGCAATCAGTACCTTATTTTTTTAGTGATAAAATGGATCTTAAGCTTGATCAGAATTCCTTTCCTCTTTGTATTGATGCCTGTACATACTTGAAGTTCCCACCTTGGTTTAGCTCCTACTATGACTGTCCTTTCATCTGAATTGGGTTTCCCAAGAGCAACATCAGTCACCCTAGAAATGTAGTTACTCGGGTTCTTTTGTAGTCTTTGATGGTAAAACTGAATGCCTTGAAGTCTTCTGCACCTCCAGTGACCCAAATAATAATAGAAAGATGAGAGAGTTTCCAGAAAGAGGAGAGACATTGTCTTTCTTGTTCTTTTGATGTAATGATTGATCATATCTGTTTGAGTTGTAACAGAGTATCCATTGAGATTTATTGTCTAGTACTGCAGGGCAAATGAACAAACTTCTTGGAATATTTGAACATTGGGAAGCGAAACATAGCTGGCTGTCTACAAATTTGTTGACTGGATACTTGGTCCTATGAGTTTCGCTTACCCAAGCCATCGGCTGTGTGTGTAACCCCACTAAATTAGGTAAAGCATCTTACCTACATAAGATACACATCTTTATAACTACGTCCACAGTCTAAAATCAGATGATAAATTTGAATGGGGTGTTTAATATTTTTACTTATAGGTAGGAGCTTAACAGAAGCACTAGAAAGAGAAATGAAGATTTTACTAGCTGCTGCTTCTTTACATTTCATTGTTCAAAAATGAACAGCATTTGTTTCACATGAATAGATACAGATCTTCTCTTTGGGCTTGAAGCTGACCATGTGTGTGAGCCAACTCCAGAAATCAAATTAACTATGTTAGCATGACACAAAGCCTATTTCCTGTGCCCTTCTGTGTGTTGACGTACCCTGAAACAGTCATGGAGTTGCTTTGCCCTGATGGTGTGAGTCAGTATGCGTATAAGTACATACTTGAAGTGGAACATGCCAGGTGATGTGATTTATTCTTGTATGGCTGTACCAACAGATAACTCTCACAAAGCACAGTTCTCGAAGCATTGGCATCTGGGTACCAGTCTCTTGAAGTCATTAGATTCCTTTTAGTAAGCTGTGTTTGAGGGACCCCTGAGAAGAAGTATCAAGGCACAGAACATTAATCTAGTGTACAGTTCTTAAGTTTTACTGGATGGGTGGATTTCTCAGCTTCCAAGTGGGAAATGGTGGACGGCCATGAACCAGCATACACAGGCAGTGTAGTAAACATGTGGATGTCATGTCTGCCATCCATATGGCAGGACTGGCAAGAGCTGAACAGAGGAGGAGATGGAGAAAGCTGTTAAACCCTGAGTCTTACAGGGTAAGCTCCTCCTCCTTCCAGTAACTTTGCCACTACACGAGGACTTGACCCCTAGACCCCCTCCTCATGGATGGGGAGAATCCTCTAGAAAATTCACCCTGCAAACAAGGCTGTGGTGACAGCTTTGTGACACTGGAGCTGCTGACCTGTTGCAACATAACCTGAGGCAAATGGAAAATAATGCAGATTTGCTTAGCCAGCAATGAGAGGAATCTAATTTTATGGTTCTTTAGTCATTTAGAGACTTCTGAAACTTACATTTGTAAGTCTGTACCAGTTAATGAGAGAGGAAGGTGGTGGGAGTCAGTTAAACGTGGCAATATGAAGACCTCTTATTTCTAAACTGAAAAGTTAGGATTTTTTTTTTAATAAATTACTTAACACTTAGAGGCAACTGCACATCACAGACCTGTGGATAGGATTGGGTTCTGCTGGTGCTACTGAATAGACATCAACTGCAGTGCTTATTGCCCTGCCTCCCTACAACTTGACTAGATAACAATTGGATGTTTAAAGGGCCAAACAGGGGGAAAAGGAGCAAACACAATGTCTCTGCGAGTTTATGGTGCTTTTGCCAAAACAGTAAATTGTTTCTGAAAATATGTATATACCTGCCTGAAGTGGAAAAACTCAACCTCTGATGTTAGCAATGTTGTAGTCTTTTTTCATAGTTATTTTGTAAGACAGTTTCTTCCAAAAGTAATTATACTGTCTGCCTACCTAACTGCTCTTATTAGTTACTGTATGATTTCTTGCTCTTTCTTTAATAGCTGATAATTATTTTGCAAAAGATGTTCTGGAGCAACCTCTCAGATTTTGCTCAATTTGTTTCATGTGTTTTAATAGTTTTTTCCATGGATCACATTGAGTAAAATCCTCAGGATTTAGCCCCTTGTAAAGATGTCCTATAGTGTGTTTTTGAATGTGTGCATCAGTGCTGGTGCCGGTGTTTAGTTACCTGACAACATCGATCAGGAGCCCTAGTAACACAGGTATAGCACTGTTATATCAAGCCATTGCAACTCCAGCTGAAAAATGCAAAACTGTGTTATTGAAAACAAAGAAGGGCTGAACTGATCAGTGCAAGAACAATTTAAATAGTAACATTAACATATATTTGGCCAGGGGATCTGAAGATCAAGGGTAATTCGTCTTCCCTTCTTCAGCTCTGAAAAATACTTTTGATATTACCTTAAATTTAAGATTGCAGTCTTAGCAGGACTCATTACAGGCTAAGAAGAAAGGAAATTGGAGAGAGGTATGGATATAAACACTGTAGTTTTTATGGAAAGAGTGAACTAGATATGGTCCTTTAACGTAATTTTTATTTTAAGGTATGAAATAAGAGAAGTTGCATAACAAAATAGTTTTTGTTTTATCTTTTATTATATTAATAAACTCCAGGAAAAGACAAATTTGCTGCTACTGTCTTATCAGAATAACATTAGAACTTGATACTGTGTTTTGAAAACGTTGCTGTTTAGCAAAGCAAAGGTTGTTATGATAGTTTGGTGATGATGATAAGAAAAAATGACACTTTTGAACACAGCCAAACAGGAATAATCGAATTTTATTCAATTTCCTGGGACTTCTGAAACCTCTGGGAAACTGGAGATTTGTATTTTCATGTACTTGATTCTTGGATGTCTGACATTATGAACATCAATGAAGTATTATTCCTGAATCCACGGTATGCTATCTTGTGAAATGTACAGACAGTAGTACTTCATGATGTGGACTTTATAAATTCATTTTACAAAATTCAGTATCTAAAAGTAGTACTGAAATTTAGTTCTTAGCGTTTAGCACATCTTACAAACATTCGTGGATATTTATGCATGTGTTGTATGTATTTAGATAAATGTAATTTGCAAGTAAATCTGAGGTTTCAGTGAAACATTTTCAGGGATGAAATCCATGATGCATACACTAAAAAATTGTTTATTTTATTTTGTTTTATTTTATTTTCAGTATACTGACATGCGTTTTGCTTTTTACCCTGTCCTACTTTCAGCAATATGCCCCCCTGCTTGCTGTCTTCAGCACTCAAGGCCAGTCAGAGTTAATTCTTCTCCAGAAGGTGCAGGAGTACTGTTATGACAACATCCACTTCATGAAAGCCTTTCAGAAGATAGTGGTACTCTTTTATAAAGGTAAAAGTCTGTATCTGCTGTCATATACTATGCACGGACATTGGACCTGGCATTGACTTGACCATGTTGAACTATTAAGCACAATATGGGCACGTATTACAGGCAGGGCCGGACTGTTAGAACCAGTTAACCAGAAAGAGATCCTTAAAGTAGCCCCTTTGTAGGGAGACCTTAATTTTGAACTCAAGTCATTCTCCAGTGACATAGTCACTCTATGCCAACTGCTCACCTATGATGTATTAGGAAACAGATGTTCTCTATATAATTGCATATGCAAAGGTTATGTCGGAATTGAGCTCTGAAATACTTCGTGCTTCATTTGTTCAAAGGAGCATGTGGCAGCAGGAGAAGTCAAACTAAGCCCTTCTTTCTTTGTTGCATTTATCCCACAGTCAAGAAACATGTGCAGGATCTAAGCAGTGTCTACAGTCTAAGAGGATTTTTGACCTAGTATAAAACCAAGTCTGTGAAGAAATTCTATACATTTTTGACAACTTTTAAAAAAAAAAAAAGGAAAAAAAAAAAAGAGCTTAGTTTTAAGAAAACTTGAAAGAGCAAACCCTCTTGGCAGGAAAATTTTTCAGGGGTGTGTGGGTGGGTGTGTGGGTGTGTGGGTGTGGGTGTGGGTGTGTGGGTGTGTGTGTGGGTGTGTTATTCCCCCTCTGCCAGAATGGAGCTTTCATTACTTTTTTCCTTTTCCTTTCCCTGAAAGTTTCGTGCAGATGCCATAGTTTGAGGGATTTATTTTTTTTATTGTGAAGTTGACTCCTTAGCAAGTTTATTCAGATCAGGTTGTCATAGAGACTAATGGTCTTGCAGTATGTGATGGGTGGGTGCCAAACAGCTTGTTCTGACATTCTTGCTATAAATAGTTGAAGGAGAAAAATCAGCGGGAGTAGAAGCACAGTACTGATCTTTGTTCACCCTGTTGTGTCCAGGTACGCATTCAAGGCAAACAAGTTCAGACTGATAAAATAATTTAATGGTTTCAAAAGGTGAAGCAAGTGAATCAGATGGATTTATTTCCATCCTTGTGTCAACATACTGTGGCCTCAGTGATCAAATGAAAAACCAATACACCTTATTGGTGTATTGGAGAGACCTGAAGGCAGGTCTCTCTGCCCTCAAATTCTATAATTTGTAAAGATCATTAATGACTGAGGAAAAACTTGACGCTGCAACTGCAGCAAGCACTTTATTGAGTTTTGTTTGGAAAAGCAAATTCACTTTGCACATGGCAAATGAGCATTGTAACAGCTGTGCACTTGGACAATAAGTGATGGTTAAAACAAATAGTTTTGTATAGGATTCCTTTCAAAGTTTTTTGTAAATTCATTACTGCATTAGCCTGCAAGAACAACCCTGACATTCCAAAGTATTTAAAAACAAAACACTGATGGATACATTAAACTTAAGGTGCTGCAAAAATCCAGTTTCCACCTACTCTGCTCACCTCACAAGCCCTTTTTCTGACTCTGGAGATGTACTTGGGCAGGCTAGTTAGGAAGGACTTTAGTCTCAGCAGTACAGGTGTCACAACATTGTTTAGGATTCCCATAATGCCTATAAGAGTGTTAGGAGCTAGTGTATGGCCCATCCATCGAAGCGCACTGCAGTGAGTCCAGAGTGTCCTGAATGTGTGATGTTCACAGTGCATGTGCCTGTATTTGTCTCAAGTATCTTGGGCAGGCGTGCTGGAGCACCTGCTTCTCTATCATATGATGCAGTTATGTAGCGGCACAGCTGCCAGCCCTTCCTGCCCCAATTTAGGCTGAAGCTGTGTTTGCCTGTTTGACAGATGTACTGTTGCCTGCTGGCAATTGCAAGCCTGATGTTACAGCCAGTAGCAGTAGGACCCCTCTGAGCCTGGACACAGTAAGGAAGTCATCAGCTCCATCTGTTTAAGGCAGCTTTGGAGTCAAACTGTGTCCATTAGGTGAGGGCTTCTGCATTAACCAGGAAAGATTATTGGAGCATTAGTCTTCCCATTCCTATTTTTCCCATGTGATACTTATTATCATGCTTTAGCTGCTCATGACATTGGTTTGTCCAAAGGAAGATACCAGCCTGAAATGGTAACCGAGTGCTGCCTGTCTCTGCTTCGTTTCTGTGCTGGTGGATCTCACCCTCTCCTTCTCCCCAGCTCATACCTATCCTCTAGAAACAAGCCATCCTGTCCTTTTGGAGACATACGCTTTATCGTAGGTTCTTTGCTGATGACAGTGTATCTTATGTTTCCTATTAGTCAAGGAAAACAGCCCCCAGAAGCTATTACCAGCTATGTTGACAGTGAGGAAACAGCAGATGCTTGTGTTCCCCTTTCTGTTGTGCTTCAACTGTAACTTGCATAGGATCTGGAGAGGTTTCAGGGTACTTAGTGAACTTTTCCTAGTGACAGATACAGGCATCTGGAGTATCTGTGGATGGGCAGTCAGAAATGCAGTTATCTACCAGCAGGCATGTGGACAATTTATTGCTTATTACTCATCACGAGGGAGTGTTTCCTGGGCATGAAGATGATCATCAGTGATGTGAACATCACCCATGCTTTGACAAATTTAGTCCAACATCTTGTATTTAAATCCTTCCCATTTTTACATCATAAAATAGCCCTTGGATTAGTTTCCTGGGAATTACCTGGAAATACCTGAATATATTAACTGGAGTGGTTGGGCTTGTTAGCATCTAGAAGGCCTGAAAGCCTGTGGTGTTTTTATTTGTTCTGAAATCTGTTCCATCTCTAAAGAAGGAGGAATATCCCCTTTTCCCCCAAAGAAAGCTGAAGTCCTGTTTTCCTCTATGGGGCAGCAGCTTTTTACCAGTTTGTAGGTATAATCTACAAAAGCAGTTCTGTAGTTGGTTAAAGCTTGTTGACATTATTATGTCCTTGTGCTCCTGGTACAGTATAGAGCAAAATAAGCTGGCCAGTTCTGTACTAATCCCTGGCTATGACATTGCTTCTCTGGTTACCACAATTGCCAGTGCAATTGTAGTCAGTGTTTAAGAGAACCTTAAAGAGCGCAGCTACAGGATCAGAATTTTGTGCAGATAAATTGTAAATCACTTGTACAAAGTAACCCAAGCTCTGTGTCAGTAAGACCTAAAGCCTTCATGGTTAATGAGGAAAAAATAGATGATATTTGATCTACAAAGCATGCCCCAATACCAAGCTAAAATCAATGGGATTTTTCTATTTTCTTTTTTACCTAAAAAATAATCTGCTATTCTTACTGAATATAATTGTATGGAAGAGCACCAGTCCTTGGTATTCTTTTAAAAATGGCTAGAACTATACTTAATCATAAAATATGTCTGCTAGTTACATTTTAAACAGTAATCTAAAGGACAGGTGGAGAATAAGAAAGAATGAATTTTCCTGTGTGACATCTACTAAGTTTGCCATCCTCTTTGCTAGTTTTGTATGCACTGTTTTTCAGTCCATTCCGCATTGCAACATGTCTGTTAATTGTAGTTAAAATAAGCACTGCTGTTATTGGATTGCTTGCTATATATTGTATTCACTTGCAGAATCTCCTTTCTTTTAGTTTGTGTCCAACTTGGAAATTTCATATATGAAATCTTGACACTACCGAAATTAGTAGCCATTCATGAGGATCAGAATTTCACCTGCTGAACAACAAACACCCTTAGCAGGCACGATGTGTCTGTGTACTTTTACATTAAAATTCGAGTCAATGTTTACAAAATAACAAAGAAAAAAAAATCACATGTACATATGAAATAGTACTCCAGCTTGCTGTAGCATAATTAGACCTCAGAGATATTCTCCTGCAGTATGGAGGTCTCGTAACCAAAAGATGCAGACTGTCTTACCAAACAGTAGGAATCTTGCACTTACAAGAACTGAATCTTCAAGTTTCACTTGACACACAGGTTTTAGTGGTTTTCTGTTTTTGATGGAATATAATTATCTTTAATCTTCGTTATTCAAATACCTTCTTTTGGTACTGGATGCAAAATTTTCCCAGGAAAAAATAAACCGTAAAGACCGTAATTGTACTGTGGGTGACATGCCTCATATTGAAAGAGCTCTAGCCTTAAGGCTTTGTACTTCCAGCTGAGTTATCTTCAGTAGAGTTGAGCTGAAATTTGCAGATTGATTGACTGTGTTGGCAGCTGACAGCATGTGCTTTTGTCTTTACCACCGATGGCTATGCAGTTTGAGTTAAAAGCAGAAGTGCATTCACACTGGGTGATTTAGTACAAAGCTGAGACCTAAACTTCAAGTAACATTCCAGCTAACCCTGCAGTAAAGACACTGGGCTCTTCAGAGTCTGCTTTGCAACTTCTCCCTCTGTGTCCCTGGAGGCTCTGGCAGTGGGTGGCTTGAGTGGCAGGTGGCTGCACCTGCAGGAAAACCAGCTCTTGTGGGCTGACATCACCTGGGACTGCAGTGAAAATGATGTGCACATACCCACAAACCACAGAGTTCAGCTTCAGCAGTTAAAATCTGTCTCTAATCAAGTTTAATGAGAAATAACATATATAATGAGTCATTCCCTTCCTCCTTCCGTCCCCCCTCCCAGTGCTCCTATTGCTTCAAAGCAACCTAGGGGTATGATTAACTACAGCCTGTCCTGTTTGATTGCTTAATTGAGCATCTCTGTGCTGACAGGAGAATATCATCTCTCATGAGCACAGGAGGCATGAATGTAGTTCAAATAATACTGCTCAGAAATGAGAGTTGCAGTTGTCCTTTTTGTAGTTGAAAGCATTTTTCTTCTCTGTTAGTGTAGGAGGCTTATTGCTATGGAGTTATATACAGGCAAATTCCTCATCCACCTGACTCGAGAATGTTGTAATCTTCAAGGCACACTGTGAGATTGTATGCTGCTATTACCAGATTTGGGTTTGGGGAGGCGGAGGGGGAGAGAGGTAAATTTCCCCTTCCTCTTTGGCAACAAACCCATCAAGTTTACAGGCTGCAAATCAAGAAAAGGATTTACATACAAGGATTGAATTCCAGCTTCATGAGAGTCCATGTGAAATACGTTTTAAGCTTGCTGAATGAAAATCCTGAATTGTTAAATGCTGTAATGCTTTTGAGATGCTGCTAAAGACTACTGGCGAGTATTTATTGCAAAATGAAACTTCTTTCTTAGCTCCACTGTTTCTTTTACTTTTGAGGAAAAATTCATTGTGGTGTGTCGGGATTTCAGAAGGATACAGCTTTATGTGTCACTTGTAGAGTTCTCTAAGCACAACTTACATGTACTGAAAAACAACACGCAGCCAGTGCAGTCATGCTTTCCCTGTGTTTTCAGCTTACCGTCAATTGCAGCAAACTGCAGAAGTTTTATTTTGAAAAAGTGTCTGAGCGACAGGGTAACTTACGGTCACATGCACTCACTGAATTCCAAATTTTCAGGGAGATGTTTTGTATTCAGTTACTATGGGATGTCTTGGGATAGTTTTGATTAAGTTCAAACGTATCCCAGGTTGTTTCCATCTGTTTATTATTCCACAGCATATGTGAAATGTGTCTACTCTGTCTCATTTGATCAGATTTATTTCAACTTGCCACCTTCTTTTCACTGCCACATCTGCTATGACCTTTAGGCTTCAGCATAAGGTGATGGTCAGGGTTCACACTTCAGCAAGTGAATGCCAAATTGGTGGGACAACACAAGGAGCTTGAGGAAGCAGAAAAGCACTCGACATAAATGTGTTGATTTTGCAGATCAAGGGGAGGGTAGTGTGTTCAAAGACAAGAAGAATGGAAATTTTAATGAGATGCAGAAAGCTGTCTTTAGTCTTTTTATAGAACAAATACAGTTTGATTTTTTGTTCTTTCCTCCTGCATTATGTAACTGCCAAAATGCCATTGTGGATCCCAGATTTTGCCTCCACAGCCATCAATTACTGAGATATTTGGCTTGGCTGGATCACAGAAGCTTTGTTCCTTGGGCTAGAGGTCTGTTGCTAGACCTAAATTTGCATCTGTTGGAAACAATAAGTGTCCTTGCTGTTTATTAGAATTTCTTTATTCTGAATTTTACTCAGCCTTGCATTCCCTCACTGACAGTTATTTTGTTCTTGATACTTGACAGAAAAATGTCAGCTGTGCTGTCCATCTGAGCGGTTTCCTTAAAATGGGTGGTCTGAATGAATGGTGGTCTTAAAATTTATTAGCTAAAAACAATATAAACCTTTTAGGAAAAAAATGATGTCAAGAATCCCTACTAGCTCTTTTTTAACTGTGCAATCAGGAAGTGTCTGTTGCTTCAGATTTCTAGAAATGTGCTGTGATCCAACAGCAAGAAAAAGCATGGTATTTCTTATTGTGGTAACTCCTGAGATGTGCAGATGGATTTTTAACCAACCATCTTATGTGGTGCATTTAAAGCAGATGAATAGAGAACTTTCCTTTGCAGAAGCACAATATTTGGTACTTTAAGCCTAACACATTTCATTGCATCTGGAATCCCTAATATGCATCAGATATTCTGTAGTTGTAGCCTAATATAGTTCATGCAAAGCTTGTTCCACTGTGATCATATTAACTTATTTTATTCTGCCTTTAAAGAACAAAAACAAAAAAAAACCTGCAAAAAAAAAAGCACTATCTTTTCTTTCCCCATCTTTCTAACCTCTAAAAAAAATACACTGACTTTATACAAACGCTGATCTGTATTTCAGCTGATGTTCTGAGTGAAGAAGCTATCCTCAAGTGGTATAAAGAAGCACATGTTGCTAAAGGCAAAAGCGTTTTTCTTGACCAGATGAAGAAATTTGTGGAGTGGCTGCAAAATGCTGAAGAAGGTATGGATTCATTTAAAGAAATATGGTAGTCTCTTGGCAAATCAAATGTGTTTTTTTCAGAGTTTAGTTGTACGAGGCATATGAAGTATACAGACTTGGAATAGAAGACAGCAGGCATGACTGTTCCAAATTGTTTACAGTCACTCCCAAAGCTAACAACACTTGCTGCTTTTTAATTGAAGGTGTCCACATGGGCTGCTTAAGTCATCAGGTACCACTTGTCAGTAGATATATTCTTAAAGCTCCTGCAGGAAGGAAGAAGTCTTTGGGTACATCTACATAGCCAAATGACAGTGCAAGTGTAGCATGTGCTGACATGTCTGTGCTACCTCACTGTAGCTAGCACTGATGACAGCATGAAGTACCTTGGTGCTAGCATGTACAAGCTAACAGTTTTCTTTATTGATGCCTTTTCTGATATTATCATCTGTATTGACTATATAAACATAGCATAAGCCTGCCTGTGCCACTGCAGTTGAAATTGCTTCCATCTGAATGCTTAAACTAAGATATGTGGTCTGTATTTGCTGCATTAAAACAGTTAGTGGGGAGGGGAACTGGTTTCTTCGGTCCATAATTTTCTTTTTCTTTGTATTGAACAAATAGGCTATCATTTTTGCCTTGAAAAGGAAGTCCACATCAATTGGGATGATCGATCCATGTGTAATAGATAGGGATATAATTATTAGTGTTCATTTGCATCCATTTAATGTAGGTGCTTGTAGAATCTTAGTGGGAATATGTGGTAATGCTAAGGAGCAGATAAGACTTTGTAGCAATTCACATATACATTTAGAAATACAAAAATGGTAGGTCCTTTCACATTGTAGACTAGCAATCTTGATCTAATTAAGCATTTTTTCCCTGTTGAATTTTCTGTTTGTATGCCTTTCTGTTTCTCTTTATTTTCAACCTTTTCTGCATGCCCGCTCTCCCAGATGTCCTTAATTACAAAGTCCAATACTGTAGAAGACAAAGTGTTGCTGTTAGAACATACAGATCATGTTTGTTCTGAGAAATCTGATCTAATGTTATGTTCATGTCAACAAGCCCTTTCCTGTCAGGTGAACACAGACAGAAATACAATACAATGCAAAGTAGCTTTAGGTGACAAAAACACTGTGCATGTTCCTATTTCTAAATTACTTTTAATGTTATGCTATAAAAATAATAAAAAAAAACCTTGTTTGTACAGATTTCATACCTGCTGTAGAGTAATAGGCTGTAGGATGATAATGACTGATATTTGCAGAGCAAATAGTTGAAAGGGTGCTTCCTGGATAATAGCAGTACAGCCTACTCATAGAGATTAGAAGAGCAAGCAAATGATGCTGATTCTTTATTAAATTCAGCTCAGATATGCATTGGTTGACTCTGCAGATGAGGACTGGAATAATTCATAGCAAGCTAGAATCATAGAATATCCCAAGTTGGAAGATATGCACAAGGATCGAGTCCAGCTCCTAGTAACAGATAACTAGTAACAGATCTCTAAACTAAGAACTATCCAGTGGAGCGTAACAGTGTAGATGTTGCACATTTCTTTCTGGCTTACCCTGTTTAATCTGTCAACCTTTCCTAGGAGGTACTAGGTGTGATTAAAATTTTCATTTGAATTTTGGAAGGATATCTTGTTATTTTTATGGAACTGCATCACTATCCTTGTGCAACCTATGTGAAATGTTTTACTTTCTTCTCTTCTAGAGTCGGAGTCTGAAGGGGAGGAGAACTAAGATGGTTCAACAAAGCACAGTCTCAGTCTAGGTTAATGCCAAATGTGCTTGGGAATGCCATACTGTTCAAGCAAAGAGGCTTTATACTTCAGTGTCATACAGAAAACTATAGGCTAGGCTTTCCTTTTGTTTAGAAGAATAAAGGTTTTTAATGGAGCCCTGAGGCATTAGATGCTTTACTTGGGACTCTACCTCTGGCTCATTGTACACTAACTTAGGCAAAGACATTCAGCAAGGAGCCATATAGGAAAAGTGAAATGAAATACATATGGACTCCTTTTTATTAACGGTCTTTTTCAGGTACTATGGTATATGAACACTCCAATTTCTGTTTATAGAACCGTTTGGTCTGTGTTTGTAGCTCAATATTGGCTTGTGTATGTGATTTGACACCACCACATTTTTTTGAATAAATGGCTTTTATATCTTAGTTTTGTGGTGTTAGTGTGTGTTTTAGAGATTTGGTTTGCCACTAAGTTTTTATGATTCTTGAAGTGAAAATTACAGAAGAATATCAAGAGACTGTGTTCATACTTATTCACAAAATGAGCACCAATACTTAATAGGGATCAGTGGACAGATTAGTGAGATTACATAGCAAATGCTGATGTATTCAATTACTTACAAAAATGTACAGAAACAAATCTGCAGAGTCCCAGTTTTGCATGTTCAAAATGTATGCAAACGATAAGTGGATTAATATGGTGTTCTCAGTTCAGACTAAACTCTTCTGGTGATGGTGATGTCTAAATTTTGCAAGAAAAAACATCTCATTTTAGAAGCGTTAGCTTCAACACATGCATGACGTGAAATCTGAAATGTATTTATACCAGTGTGATGTTACAGGCCACAAGATATTTGACTGAAATACACAAATGAATATATAAACTTCTCAAGACCTATCCTGCTTTCTTTAATCATAGAATGGCTTGGGTTGGAAGGGACCTTAATATTTTCTTGTGCCTTGATGTGATGTAATTTACAACTCCAGTGCCTGGGATCTGGCTAGGATGTTGCATAAATAGAGGCAGTGTGCAGCTTTGTGCATGCATGCAAGCCTCAAAACCCAAGCCCAGAACTAGATGTCTGACATTGTGGGAATACTCAGCTGACACATGGAATCAGAGCTCCTGGAGCCCATGGATGTGAGCTGAACAACAGCAAAGATCCTGTGTAGCACAGTCTGCTGACTTGCACTCTTTTTCACACAGCAGTCAATCAGATAACAGTTGCTGCCATTTCACTTTTCACAGGCCAAGTTACTTTGCAACAGTCTTCTGCTGCCCCACTCCTCCCTCTGCTGCCCGTGCCTCCAACTATGCTGGTGCCCAGGATCACTAGGGCAGTGAATCAGCTTGCCAGCACATCGCACCATTCCAGTCCATCATCTCCTTAAGAGTGTGTTATTTAAAATACTCTGCATCCTTCCCTTCAAACATAGAGTTAAATCCACATGATAAATGAGTGATTGGTTTAGAAATGGGAGGTTTGCATACTTACAGGGGAAGAAAACATGAAAGCGTAATTAACTAATGAAATGGTATATTTTGTAACTAGAAACCAATAAGCTATCTAACAGTATAGATTTTTCTGATGGGAAAAGTCAACACAATGTAAACAACAGACTATGTGTTACAAGTCTTCCCTCAATATGTACCTAGCTTTACAGGAAGCCACAAATAGCAAGCAGAAATCAAGTGCTGTTGAATGCCATCTTTCCATCTAGAACAATATTTATTTTTGTCCAGGTATCGATCTTTGACAGGAGAAATATATAACATGGGTCTTTCCATAACTTACAGCAGCACTAAGCAAACAGTAGGACCGTCATATGATAAAGCAGAATTGATGAATTAGCTGGATGCTTTCCATTTCAGTCTTTGTTAGTACAGAAAATAAATCTGCCAGGCACCAGTGACCTGGGATGATCTCTTAACAAACTCTGCAGCTGCCGTGTGATAATATTGATTCATTATTGATACAGAGCCACTATTGATGGAAACATTTCAAATTCATAATTGTGCTTTTCAAAGGTAGTAATGAATATTCAGTTGGGTGTATGTAAAGCTACATTTTCCACGTAATCTAAAACTCAGGCTGATTTCAAAGGAGCCAATGTAGAAGAATGCACAAAGGACACAATAACATACACTTGTGGGTGAGATTGCCAGGGGTTGGTAAGACGTGGCTGGTTGTAGGCTGGCTGAGCCATCTGCTGGAGAGAAAAAACATCAGCAAAAATCACTGTGGCAAAACAGCATCTTGGATGCATCTGTGCCTTCAGTGTACAGCAGATACAGGCAAAGCCCACTGTCATGCTTGGTGGAATCCGCTT
The DNA here is from genome assembly GCA_013399475.1 of Chauna torquata. Classification (NCBI taxonomy): domain Eukaryota; kingdom Metazoa; phylum Chordata; class Aves; order Anseriformes; family Anhimidae; genus Chauna; species Chauna torquata. The sequence continues at coordinate 438,712 of VXAL01005839.1, forward strand.
CACTGAAGTTTGGTATCTACAAGCCAGGCACCCATCACAGATGCAGGATGCAGTTGTCTCCTACTCCCTTTATAGTTTTTGGGTTGGAGAGAAAGGGGTACTTTTAGTACCCATTTTACTTTCGGTGTGCCACTGACCAAGTTGAGACCTATGATTTAGGCTGAGGCAAGGACTCAGTTTTCTGGACTGCACTGGCAATCGTTGTAGGCTTCACATGGGACAGAAAGTGTCTATATCAGATGGAGTTGTCCAATTTTCAGTCACGTAGCTCCCAGCACCCTGTCTCCTGTGTTCATGTCCATGTCTAAGGTTTAGCTGCTGGAAGCCCCTTTCAGTTTGCCCAACCCCAGCAAAAGATCTCATAATTTTGCTTAGGCAGGGTTTCTGATACTAGTTTTCAGGAATTTTCCCCAGTTAATCTTTAAGATCAATTCAGCTGGGGACTTTTCATGCGCATGTGTATTTTCAAGCAGCATTTAGGATGTATGCTGGAAAGTGAACTAGGTAGGGGCACAAGTACAAACAGAACTGGTTTGCATCAGACTGAACTACAATACAAATGTGCGTAGTGATTAGGCTAGGCTTTGCAAAAAGCTTGTGACAGAATCTAGGCAGAGCTTTTGATGTGACTCTCCTCAGGCAAAGCACCCCTCTCTAGAAGCCTTCACAGAGTCCAAATCTCAGTTAAAAAAAATCCCCAGCACTAAGCATTTCTTCAACACAACCCGTAGATTAGTACTCCTGTGCTAGAGAAGTGAAGATCAGTCAATGCTAAATATATTCTTCAAATCTGGAGTCAGTTATCTTATAAAAAATATATATATACTTCACAGAAAATGTGTTTCACATAATATATTGCATTTAATTTTGAAATATTGCTGGAATCTAAATGTTAGAACTGTATCTTTTTCACTCAGCAATAAATTGCAACAGGAAGCTCTTTAAAATGGGGATTATTGAATTTGAAAGTGATTCCTCCCTCCTGGCCTCTCCCTTCTGAAACCATGCTGAGGTTTTAGCTAAGAAAGCCATTTATATTGCTTTAAAACAATCTTCTAGCATGCAAGTGATCTCCAGGAGACGGATTGCATTGTACTTGCGATGCAACAGTGAGTTAGGTTTTACGGTGTCCTCAGTTAAAGCACTCGTTAGAGATCGGCAAGGTGTTGATACAGTTTTTATTTGTTACTACTTCTATGTAATTGCAGAGCAGTCTTATAACAAAGGGAGCTCCTACCCCACAGAGGTCTGTAATCCTGCACATCACACAACAGCATTGAGCCGATACTCCCTTCAGCATTTCCAGCAGCAGTCCTGCTTTCCTCCTTGCTATGCTTTGGCTAAGAGATTTATCCCCAGGACACTTAGTGCTGACCTTCCTTGCCAGCATCCCTCTTACCTGTTTGCCCAGCACATCCCAAACCTGGTGGCCTGTGCCAAAATGAGTGAAGGAAAAGTCCCTGGGCTCCTTGCTGGGGCAGCTCCAGGCTGGTGGAGCGAGGAGGGGCTCCTGCAGCACTGAGGCAGCACCTCCAGCCCGGCGAGACCCCATGCAGGTCCCCAGAGCCCAGCCCCTTCCCACACTTGGGAGAGGGATACTTTGGTGATTTTGTGTGTGAGACTTAAATTTTTACACAAAAGTGGTGCTCAGTAATTAGTTCTAGCAATTTATTAACCAATTGGCAAATTAAAGATTTCTTTTTATAACTTTTCTCTTTGTTCAGTTAAATATATAAGTATTGTTTTCTAAAAAACTAACTACACAAAACCCCTGAACTCTAGTAATGAGTTCTTTCTGATTAAGGCCCTGTCCATTAATGCTTTTGTTGAAACATTTGAAAATGAAAAACTGGTTTTGAACATTACTTTAAAATATAAATAAAATATATAACTATTAAAAATGCTTACTATGTATTCAATATAAATATTTTAAAATATCTGTTATTGCTAAATACATAAATGTATTAAATGTATTTATGCATTATATTTAAGTATCTTTAAATAATATACAAATAAAACATTTTATAAAATGTAAATTTATTTTTAAAATATTTAAAATGTACCCTCAGGAGAAAGTCAGAACACTTTTACAATGTATGTGTGTATTACTAAAGGAAAATAATTAGATACAGAATATTTTGACTAGAACTTAATTTCAGTCCATAAGATAAGTTATTTCTAAATGAACAAACTAGTTTGTAACTTAAAAACTTTTGGAATAGCTAGATAGATATTTTGAGAGCACTAATATCTAATAAAAATTTTCAGAAAATTTAGAACAACTGGATTTTGAAGCATTGCTCATAGATAATGCTTTTCGCCTGGATGCAATCACTTTCTTGGAATTTACCCTATTCTGTACTGTTAACTGACGTGACAAACACGTAATTCAGCCTTCTTCCTGGCTGTACTGTAAGAAATGGCTGGGCAACTACTTTAAGAAAACAGACACAACTTATCATCTATCTGTTAAAATTGCTTTTGGTTTCCTTTTAGTACATCTAAGCTATGCGTTATTTTACCCCTGCAGCAGTAAAAGATATTAAGGCTATTAAAAATCCCTTGAAAAATCAGTTTTTATCTCAAGCATAATTCAGGATACACAATTCCTTAATAACTTCACTTGTAATGTAGGAATGCCTTGGAACCCCAGTCATGGCCCAGGACAAACTGTGCCATATGGATGCACATATGCACAGGAGAAGCTTCTACTCTTAGCCCTTCTTTTTTCTGGGCTTGAGAAACATCTTCCAGAAGGGCTCCTGTTCTGTATTAAGAGATAAGAGTGGGTTCTCTTATGACCTACCTAGCAACAATCCTGGGTAAGACTTTAAAGTACAAAGCATCTCGTGCCTATTTGAGCAACCTGATCTAGTGGAAGGTGTCCCTGCCCGTGGCAGAGGGTTGCACTAGATGATCTTTAAGGTCCCCTCCAGCCCAAGCCATTCTATCATTCTGTGATTTATTTGTCTGGCATACAATAGAAAGCTGAGTGTGCTCAGAGGTGCCTTTACTGAGCTGCTGTGCAGTTACCTGGTAATGATAACAGTTCTCTGACATCTCAAAGGATTTGCTTTACATTCCTGTCATGTTTGTGGACAAAAGTAACCACCTTTAAAATCCCATTTACACTTTAAAATGGGGCTTTTCATTGTCTAAAACAGGTCTCACGGGTTGATGAAGATAAAACAGTCCTTCCTCAAAAAGAACCACAAATAACATTGCACAGGTTAGTTGCAGCCAATCATCCGACACTAGCTGAGCTGTGCTGCTTATTAAGAAACAAAACAAGGACAAGGACAAAGACAGTTTCTCCCACTTTCCCATCAGGCTTTTGTTTTTGCTCCGTGGTATTTAAGGAAAAGTTAACACTTGCTCCTCACCAGCCGCACGGGCCTTGCGGCTTCGTGTCACCGCAAACAAACCCGAGGTGGGGACGCCACGCCAGCACCTGCAGGGGACAGGATTCAGGCTGGCCAGCGCACCCAGGCCGTGCAGGTAACCGATCCTTGGCCCGTGGCACAGAGCTGCCGTGCTGGTGTCTCGGCTGACCTGCTCGCTGGCTGTTTCCAACCTGCAGGAATCCGACTGCTGGCAGGATGGAGGCCATGGTTCCCCCTGAGGCAGGCCTGGCTGTGTTAGCGGGGGTTTCAGATGCTCAGCCCCGCACGGGAGAGCTCTCGTGCCCGCCAGCAGGCACGAAGCTGCTCCTGGAGGAGCCTAAGGCTGGCTTCTCACTGTACACTGTCAGTGTTGTACCCTGGGTACGCTCCTGTGCCCTCAGAAGGAGCCACAGGAAAAGTTTGAGGTGATCCTGACAAGCAGGAGGGTGAGCAGTATGTGCCTGCTTCCCCTCTGCCTCTCCCACAAGGTCAGAGTAAGAGAGAAATGCATTTGTCGGGCTCGGCGGTCACTCAGTGATCACAGAGCTGGCCCACACGGGTGGCTCTGTTTTGCAGACATGCAGAACATGTCCACTACCCACTGGAGAGGCATTGCTGTCTGCCCAAGATCCACCATCATCTCCCAGACAGCATGAAGAAAGAGTCCAGCGCTGAAACTGCTAATATGACACAGCTGTAGACCAACAGATAGCATTTTGGTACTTGAATCTGTTGCTTCCATGGCTTCTGGGTGCCAGAAACTCGATTGCCTCCACCCAAGTATCCCATTTAACAGTTCAGTGTTAGCGACTGCCACTGAATTGCACACTCAGCACCAGCACTTCTATGCATGATGTTACAAGACTTGAGTATTTGCCTCCATACTGCCCAGCACCGTTCACCCTACGGGACTGCAAAGAAACTGCAAACTAAGGTGCTGCTCTGCGACTCTGCTAAAGGGGAAAAATAAATCTGATTTATTTCTCTGACGTTCTCTGATTTATGAACACATATGAATCAAAAAAATTCAACCCAGAGTAAACAAATGGCTACATTATGGCAACTAATGATAACACGGATTTGTATTGCAGTCTCTTCCAGTACATCATCTGCCTGAGATTCTTCTATTTATTTTTCCCTGATGAAGTTTAGGAACATTGCTGACAGGCCAACACAACTCTCTCCATACCATTACTAGCTATTGCTGGGATATTTACATAATGCTGGCAGCCATAAATTATGTCAGAAGAAATAACAAAACAGTATTTTTGATGTATCCAAGGATACGACCAAAATAAGGTTTATAGGCAGACCTATGTTATGACACCCACTAGTCTAGCTGGGAAAAATCAATAAGCTTTCAAGTACATCAATCCTTCTCCAGGTCCAAAATAGAAGCAGCAGACCTGAAAAAATAAATGCCAACTGAGAACAACAGCTCTAAAATTTAGTTAGATTTGTATCAGTAAGACTACCCGAGAGAAAATAGATGGTATCTGTGATACAGAAGGATGTTCTAAGGGGAAGTGGTCATGCAGGAGGAAATTATAAGGGACTATCTGCAAGGAAAGAGGCAGATAATTTGTAGTTTGTGGCATAAGAAGGATAAATCAGTGGAATAAAAGGTTATTCTTTCCCTTTTACTGCACTGATGACATTAAGAAATTCAAATAAGGAGATTCAGACTTCTCCATCTTTGCTCAAGTGTCACAGACAACACTACACCAGCTGGGAAAAAATGGTGTTTGCCACGTGGCTGGGTGCCCATCCTTGCACCAAGTCTGTCCCTTCCTGTGACAGACAGTGTGTTACCCTTTGAGTCCAAGCCCTTGTGCAATGCCAATGCAAAGACATCTTGTGAAAGAGCCTGACAATAAGACTATAATTTCACAACTGGAAATTTCTCTTGTGCAGTAAGATGGGAGCAGCATATGGACAGACCTGGAAGANTTTATTGAGACAGCAGAATTCTGGGGTTAACAGAAGCAGAGTTATATTTCTTTCTGCTATCACAGAATTCCTATCTTCCACATTTTGCTCTGAGCTTCAGACATTAGTACATTTAGAAATATGGAAAGCTCTTCCACAAGAAACCATTAAGTCTGATTATAAATCAAAGGGTATCTCATTCTGTACCCATCTGAACCTGTCCTGAAATCTCTGTCCCCTCAAAAAAAAAAAAAAANAAAAAAACAAAAAAACAAACATAAAGCAACAAATCAAACATTGAAACACTGTCTGCTCCCAGACAGATCACTTCTCACTTACCGCGGTAACTCACCTAAATCACCCTCACAGGTTGGCCCAGGTTTCGAAAAGGGCTTGGAACATTTTGTCACTCAGCGCAAGTTCTGGCTTTGCAATGTACTGCAGGGGCTGGGGCAGGGGCATTGCTTTGGGCTCTCCTTGGTGCCCCTCCAGCGTGCCCACAGCTGCCTGGCCAGGCCCAGGGGAAGCTGAGCGCAAGGACCACATTTGTCGGCACACTTTTTATCTTGCTTGGGAAAATCTGTGTCAAACACAAAAATACCCACAGCAGTCAGAGTTGTATGGATACATCCTCTAGAGATCCCAAATAGGGCAATATCTTGTCAGGGGAAAAGTCAACTCCTGGAAACGCTGCAAAAAGAGAGGGAAGGAACATCCAGTACCATTCCCGAGAGTAGTACGGGACACAAACAACAGGACAGAAAGATAATTTGGAATAACTGCATAAAGCAAGGTCACGTACTGTCACATCTGCACCACGCATGTACGCTCACGTGCTGCTGCTATTATAGTCACAACAGAGAACCTTGTTACAGTAGCGGAGATTGCTTTATCTCCATTTCTTTCCTTTTATTTCAGCCTTCAACTTCATTTTGCTCAGATTCAGATTCTGTTTCCTTTACATGTATTCTTAGCTTTGTTTGTTTGGGTAGTTTTATTATTTTTGTAACAACTGATCATAGTTAAGTGATTTATGTAACATATATGTCATTATATTTATGTTATAATTTAGTGGCTATCACAATACCTGAAATCTTTTTCTTTAAAGCCTTCCTGAAACAGCAGCTGATGGTGCTCCTTAAGCTGAAGAACTCTAAGGGCAAAATGCAGCTCAAATGATACAGGTACACATCTGGATGATTTATTTAAACCTAAATAACACAATCTTCCCTTCAAGGACTAGAAAAGCAAATGGCCACTTGTTTATGCTCTGCCTGTGTGCAAAATCACCTTTGTACATTCCTAAACTTGAACAGGATACATCAAATGCAAGAATCAGACGTAGGCAAGAAAAATCAGCATAGATACATCAAATGTGTATGAATTTATCTGCTAAAAAAGTACTAAAGCAACTGGTTCTCATGCCCCTAGACTCCAAATGGTTTCCACCGGGTCTAGGAGAGGTCCGTATCCACTTACAGCTTTCAGATTACTGACTGAAGAAGAACACATGGTGGTGCTGATGTTGCAAAGCAACCCTGAATTTTTAATACGAAAAAGGCACAGGGGAAAAGTGTGGTCTTCTTGGGAATACTAATCTTCAGAGAGGAAGAAAAAGTACAACTTTGTCGCATGTCAAGGGAAGAATCCAGTACGGACAACTTTAATAATGTAGACTGGAACCAAAAAGTAAACTCAGGCGAAAGCATAAAAGCACTGGCTTCTACAAACATAAATGAAAGAGAGATAGCAGAGCAACAACCTTCCAGTTGAAGTCCTGCAACAATGGGAGGGTCTGAATTATGCTGTAGATGACATTTAAACTGGACTTTTGTTTCCATGATGAAATTCATGCTAGTTGTTCTCACAAGAACCGGCTTAAAATATCAGAAACACAGAGATATTCTGGAATTCTCAAGGGTTCTTATTCCACCCCATAAAATGAAAAAGCTGGAAAACTATATATTCCCCCAAGATGCGGGCATCAGAAGCAGAAACTCCTTCCAGTTTTAGAGAAGGTGTTGAACTTATAATTATGTTACTGACCCACCGCTCACCAGCCATCTTTCACTGCTGTGCTAGCCTGTAATGTGCAGAAATACATCCTTCTTCAGAGGCAAAATAACAAACAGAAATCACTCAGCTTGGTAAAATACCAATAAATAGACCTGATAAAGCACTGTTAAAAAAAAAAAACAAAAACCCAACACTATTGATTAAAAATAGCAAATAAATATGCTCTATTCTCCAAATGCAGAGGTGCCTGCTTCATTTGATTAGTGCAGGGCATGTGCCTTCAACACAGGGATGTCAAAACAAGCATTCAATCTAAAATAAGAATGGTCCTGGCAGCCTCTGCAGTCAAGGATTTACCCAGTGTTTGGAATAAATCTTGTACTTTTGAGGGATCTTCTGCTCTGTTCTGTCAGACTTGTGACTTCTTGTCCTTTGTCTCAGAGATGGAAATGACACTCAAGGCAGACAAGAAGATACCTGGAAATACTGCATGAATTAAGACAACAGAGACTTCTAGGGATCAAGTGATGGAATTTCAGCCCCAACACAGATACAGCACTGAAAAGCAGAGGAAACATACCTTAAGCCCACTCCTGCTGGTCATCTCAGAGACAAACATCTTACTACCAACAGCCAGAACTGAGACTGGAAACAAACACTAACCTTCTGTTAACATGGAGAAGAACATAAGGTCTGCATGACTTTTGTTAACCTGCTTCTATCGTAATATCGCTTGTAATAGCTAATAGCACTCATAATATCTATTACCACTCACGTCAGCAATCCCACTGAATGTCTGCAAAGAAGCACTGCAGTGCACCCACTGGCAGCTGGTGCTCCAGACCTGCTTGCTCCTAATATGAGTGATAGCATGCTTTGCCTAAATTACATGAAGAAATATTTCCTGGGGAAAAGCAGCCTTCAAGAGCACTTTAAGTGTATCGTATTCTTTTATGATATGCCTTGCTACTGCTGAAATGGCCTTGTTTTTCAGGAGCATCACAGATATTACTGCTTTGTCGGCTGCTGTGTCTCCCTCAGCACAACCAACAAGGCAAGCAGCACTAAGTGTACTGTTAGCTGCCATGACTTGGGCTGCTCTAGGAAATTTGTGCTGTAGATGAGCTTCCATACACTTCTATTGGAAAAGCCACTCCCGTGGTGACAGGCTGGCACCTTCCAGAGCTGACATCTCTCACTCATATATAGAAGGTGGAAACGAAACACAAAGTGGTGTCAAGAAATGCCTTCCAGCTCATCCCGAGAATTTGATTATTTTTAACTTGAAAATCCACCATCATTTAAAATTCTCTGCAGTATTAATTAAGTTTAGATTTACCTTTACATTTACATTCAGTGTACTTTCTGTAAAGCAGAGTCACTGCAAATTTTCTCTCATTTTGGCATTCTTCACTTGTTCATTTTCTTTAAAAAAAAGAAAAAGAAAATGGAACAGCATAAAACCCTCTGTGTTCTTCCTTCATCCCTTACTGTTGGCCTCTCTTACTCCCTTGCACAAGGGTTCTTGACCCGTATGAAGGCACATAATTAAATGAAGGCTGTATTATCATCCTGACAAGGCACACTTCTCTTTGACTGTGTAAACTGCATAGAAAAAAGTAACCACATAGGGAAAAAAACCCTAATGCCTGGCTGATTCATATAAATCCATTTTTGACTGATTGCTGTGTTGACTAGCACTGTGTTGACTAGCACGTGAAAACCACAGCTTCAAAAGGGTGAACCCTAATGTGGGAATGACAGGTCATAGAGGCTGGCAAGGCAGACAGCAGAAGGAGGCAAGTCCTGGAACTCCAAGAAGAAACTTCAGTGAAAGATAAGCCATGTCCTATCACCTTTATCCTTTTTTTAGGGAAACTGTAATAAGCAAATTTAGCTGACAGAAAATGTGCTTAAGGGATTAATTACTTATTGCAAATATCAGTATCTGACTGTCAGCTCACATAAACATCCCTAATCCAGATGTTTGGGCACTAATAGCAGAAAGCACTGATAGAAGACTTGATAAGCAGCTAACCTGCAGGACAAAATATGAAGCTAAGTCTAAATGTGTAAGCCTATAAGCCTATATATTGCCAATATATTGCTTAACTTGCTTAAAGTCAGAAATGCTCTCCACACAAACAGGCTGATTGTCACAGTGATACGTTTGTCACTCTGCTGGAGCTGGATGTGTACCTCAACAGTGAAGAAATAAGTTTGGAATAAGTGTGAGACTTCGCAGTTTCATCCTCAAACTCAGTTGACACTCCAAGTAACAAACTCTAACAAGATTTGTTTCTTCTGTTTGATAGTTTCTAGGCACCTTCTAGGCACCTATTGCACTATTAGTATCATCTGCTTGCAAAAAGACCACTGGAAAGAGCTGTGCTAATAGATAAACACATTCCTGAGCTCTCATGTTACTTTACATTTATAAGGAGGGCTAGATACTCGTTCAGTGCTTTCAAGGGAAAAGACTTAATGATGAAACTGCTTCCCAGCCTGCACACAGATGACAGTGGATATTAAGCAGAACTGGCTGGCAGCGGCAGATTGTTTTGCTGACAAGAGGAAACAGCCATAGCTTTTTCTGTATGCTCCTTATGCACACCAAGAAGTATTGCATTCACACTACTAGCAGCTCATGGCTGTAGGTCACCTGCTTGCAAGACAAAGAGCTAGGCTGCTCTATTAAGGAGATATTTTAAAGAAAGATGTACTGCTAGGGGCACAGAGTATTATTACTGTACCAACTGCTTCAAAATGTATGTCAGCTGTCTGAGTTATGACACTACTTTTAAGACTATAATATTATGAAAGAAATTGGGTTCTTTAAATTTACCTTCTGAATTTTGAGCCATTGACTGTTCATATTTTCACGATTTTGTTCACAAGTAAGATGCTTTTTCCTTTTTCTGAAAGATTCTCACATCAGCACAGGACTGCAGCAGCTAACTTTACTATAGATAAGCAAAGCTAATGGAGCAGAGTGAGCATATTGACTGTGCTTTATAGAAAACACAGAAACAGATACACTAAAATTTGTCATCCTATCTTTCTCTTCTCCCTGTAAATTTCTTACATCTAATGACTGCTAATGTGGACCAAGCGTTTCTATTCTCTCCCAAGTGATCTATCCCACTTGAGCAGGAAGTCAAAGAAAATATCAGAACATGATGGTACAGAGGAAAAAGGGCTGCTGTAGCTCCTGAATACATGATGTGGATAAGGCTGGTGAACAGGACACCTTTCCACGCATTCTATCTACCTTGTCCTTTTCTAATACTTCTTAGCTTGTTATGGCCCTGATTAAAAAAATTATTTACTGATTATCATTAAGTAAATGGCATAGCGCTAGGGAAAAATACAGCATTCACTTGCAACTCATGCCCTTGAGAAAGAAAAAAATCAGTTGGGTGTGTTTTGGAATGAACTTGCTTATCTAGAGTATGACACAGAACAACTGAAAGAATGAGGTGAAGCTGAAATGCAACACCTGTTTTTTTCCTGAACCAAATGCATGCATTTCTTAGACAAACTATTCAATTCTTTTTTTGATCTATGCTTTTAATTTGTGACACTGGCCTAGAGAAGGCTGGTGCCACTATTTAATAGAGTTTTGCATCACAGTATGCCTTAATTTTCGGGTTATGAAGAAAGATGACATTTAAGTGCTGTGGCTTGATATACTAAGTGAAAAGAAAGGACCTGCTGCGATCACATGGGTCACAGGATCTAGTCCCTAGCAGTGCAAGCCCATAACAGCCTGCCTTGCTCCCTGAACTGTGTAGTCTTAAAGTGTACTGCTGAAATGTAAAAGACTAAATCCCACAGCTATAATCTCATTCCACAAGAAGAACAAAAGACAGAACAGGACTCTCACCTGTGGTGTTTTGGGCCCTTGGTGAAGGGTAACATGAAGAGTATTTACGGATATGTTAGCAGCAGGGGAAGACCATGGAAAGTGTATGCCTACTGCTGAATTGGGCAGCTGACCTAGCAGTGAAGGACATGCCTTTTCTGCCTTGGACCAAACTTGCAAGGTCTGTTGTCAGGCCTCCCAGGCCCCTTTGTCTCACAATAAAGTTTTGAGAAGATAAATCATAATGTCAAAAGAAGACAATCAAATTAGGGGCTACTTAAGTAACATGTGCAAGCCAATGGGACTAGATGGGCTTTCACCTGAGGGAAGCTGGCTAGTGTCATTGCGAAGCTGCTGCCTATCATCCCTGAAGGGCTGTACTGATCAGCAAAGCCCTCCATACCTGGAAAGAGGTCAACATTCAAGGCAAGGAGCATCAGGGAATCCTCAGATCTCACCAAGTCCTAGGAGTAAGTTTTCATGGAAGCCATTTTCAAGCACACGGAGAACAAGAAAGGGTCTGGATACAGCTAGTATGGATTTATCATGGGCTTAACCATCCTGATTGTCCTCTATGACGAAATGATCAGCTCTGTGGAGAACTGTGGATGTCATTAACCTGGAGCGTACTGCAGCTTTCGACATAATCTCCTGCAGAAACCTGGTAGCCAGAATGAAGAGGTATGGATACAAGGTTGATGAAAAGCTGCCTGGACCATTGGGCTGAAAGAATACTCTACAGTTTGAAGTCTAACTGGCAGACAGTTCTTCAGGGGTCAATACTGTGTCTGATACTGCATAACATCTTCATCAATAGCCTATAGAATGGGATGGAGAGTACCATCATGAAGTTTGCAGCTGATACCAAATTGAGGAAGTAGTTGCTTTGCAGGAGGACAGGGCTGCCATTCAGAGGGACCTCAATAAACTGGAAGAATGGGCCAAAAGGAGACTCATGAAGTTCAACATACGCAAATGCCAAGTCCAGCACCTCATATGGTTTAAACTCCTGCATCGCTGTAGGCTGAGAACCGATGGGCTGGGGAGCAAGTCAGTAGAGAAGGACCCAGGGGAACTGGTGGACAAGCTGAACATGAGTCAGCAGTGTGCCTCTATCGCAAAAACGGCTGATCACAATGGCTATATTAGCAAAAGCATTGCCAACGGGTTGAGAGAATGGATTACTCTTCTTTATTCAGCACACCTGTAATACCATGTCTTGGTTTCGGCTCCTCAGTTCAAGAAAGTTACTGATAAATTGGAGAGAGTCCAGAGGGTGACCAGAACGGCTAGAGGGCTGAACTGTGTAATGTATGAGGAGAGGCTTATTTAACCTAGATAAAAGAAGGCTGAGCGCAGATGTGACTGCAGTCTTCCACTCTTTAAAAGGAGTTAGAGCAAAGATGGAGCCAAACTCTCCTGAGGAGGCCACAGCAAAAGAACAAGACAATGGCCACAAGTTGCAACAAAGTTAATTCTGATAATGGAAAAGTTTTCACAATGAGAGTACTTAAGCACTGGAACAAGTTGCCCTACCAGGTTGTGGAATATCTATCATCGGAGACTATCAAGATTTGACTGGACATGTCCCTGAGCAAACTGTTTTGTCTTAGGAGTTAGCCCTACTTCGAGCAGAAGGTTGGATCAGATGATTTCCAGGGGTCCCTTCCAGCCTATATTTCCATGTTTTTGTGACTGGCACAACACAACTCATCAGAAAGCTCATGGGCACGGCACAAATGGTGACACAGTCAACAGACAGACCTAATGACAAGCACATAACTAAGCAGCTTAAATCAGAATCTTGGTGCTTGAATTTTCCTTTGTGATGTAAAGCTTTTCTCCCCATTCTTCCACTCACATAGGACAAGATCTTATGCTCAGACATTCCTCTACTGTTCTTCTACATACTCGGAAATATTTCAGATTTCTGTGTCTTAGCATATGCCGCCTGATTACTGCAAGATTTCTTGGAATGCTCCTAGGGAATCACCTGGGAAGGTATTCAATGTATGGTATCCTTCTTCCCTTCAAACCAAAACCAAGCGGCAATGGTTTCCACCTGAACCCGATAAAGCAGTAACCTTTGGGATGCGATGGTAACGAGAACCTGCAGGCATAACATAAGACTCACAAAAACTGCGCTTAATTTGAAAACTATTTACTTTCCCCACTGCTTCCACCCTACTGTTAGTCCCCAGGCATTAACATGCCTTGGGATCTCAGAGTTATTGTCTTATATTTAATGCTGAAGTTTGCTGGTTTTATCTCAGACCTGAAGAATAGAATGTGGCGGTGGATCAAGTGCCAGCACACTGCACTAACAGGAATGATCCACCACTTCCCAGTAGAACAGAGTATCCAAGAGGCAACCTATGCAGCAGGCCTGTCTCTCCAGGGACTTACACAAATGCCTTACACTTAACAGCACAAATAAATCTCCATTTGGCTGCAGGAAGTATTAGACCACTCAGCTGCCTGGATCTAAAATTCTGTCTCTCTTCCGGACTTAACTAAAATCAGCCCATTCCAGGACACCCCTGAATACTTACCTTGAACAGAAGGAATGGGCTTTGGGTCAAGCCTCTTAATGTGTTACTATTCAAATTACCATTATACTGCTATTTTCAGACTCTGGTTACTTGTCTCCATAATAAATTAGATGCAACAAACTTTCATCCTAATCCTCTATCATGTTAATTAAGAATGGATTTTAAATGTGCTGAAAGGCAAGTCTTACAATTAAGATAAGAGCTTCAGAAAAACCCAAGAACTAGCTTCTAAACCTATAGAATGAGTATTTGCCTCTTTTAATATTTTTAGAAGGCTGACCTCCAAAATACACCTTCCCTTTAAAATCAGTGTCTTGGTGTTATTTCAGGTGTTTGTTTTTTTTTCCCTCTCCTCTCACCTGTCTATAAACGTAACAGGGACGAACTTCACCAAGTCTATCTTTTATCTGGAAAGCGCTATTCATGGGACAATTCAAAAGAAATGGGTATCAACTAAATTAACAAGTAGACATGCTATTGTTACAGTCAAATATTATTTTCACCCACTGCATGGTGGATCATGGAATTTTAAAGAAAGGCTTAAAAAGCAAGCCTGGACATCCAGTGGCTCAGTCCTGAACAATGGCTTTATACTTGCCTCTAGCTGTTTTTGCTTGAAAAAAGACTGCATTCTAAGTAGCTTTCTAATAGCAATTCATTTTTCCAGGCTTAAGAACTTTATGCCATTTTGATTTTGGTCAGAAAGTTTCTCAAAGAATACATCCAACATCTATCATTCTAAGAGAAAAGATGAATGAATTGTTATTTCATCATTAGTTATTTGTAATCACTTGTCAGAATTACTAAACTGAATATTTGCTACATCCTTGTGCTTTTGGAAGAACTAATTTCTGAGTTAGTTGTGGGTTGCTCTAGACACTGTACCTATATGGCATATTTTCCTGTCCTAATTTCCCTTTCTCCATTTATAATGTTCCACCTCACTAAAAATAAATAAATAAAAGTCTCAAAGAGTTTTGTACACTTTTTCTTCTCTGCAGAGAAGAATTTTCATCCCAAACAACACAGGCAAATTTATTCTATATGCCAGAACTGAGTCTGCCTTGCATCTGGCTTGTAATGATCATCAGCGTAAAGCACCACTGCAACACCTTGTGTGCCTACACCTGGCACCCATACGATGGCAAAGATCCCTGCAAAAGATACGCCTTACCTATGCTATCCTTCAGTGCCTGGTGCTAGAAATGGCTTCCTTAAGGTTGGGGGTGGAACGGCACAACTGCAATAGTACTGCCAGTAAACTGATTTTGTTCCAGGAAGTGGAGAGAAATTCACGACTGCGTGCAAATACTTAAAATGGCACAGGGAATTCATTACAAAACAATACAGTAAATAACTGGGGTACAGCCACTGGACATTTGCACAAATTAAAAAAATTATTGCTGCAGACAACATTTTAAGTGTACGTTTTATTGACTCCATATATTCTTCCTGCTGCTTTGCTGGTAACCAAGGTGACTAATTGACATGACGGAATAACTGAGGTAGTTCAGGTGACCAAGATGACTCAGACTTCCTTTTTTTAGTGACAACAAATGGCTGGACACAGGAACCTCTACTTTCCATGGAGAGATGCTGTTGATCATACACAATTATAAACGTCATTTTACTTTACAGACTTTGTTGACTGTAGCACTGACCCTACAGCTACCAGGAAACTTCAGACACACTTCTGTGCCAAGCACAGGAACATGCTTTAGCAGGATACTGCCAACGTCGAATAAGCCCTTTATATATTCCATGACAAGCTTCCTGAAACCCTGTCCCCTTGTTCATATTCACTATGCACCTCAACACTAACATTTGGAAATGTCAGCTGTGTACAATAAATACTTTGGATACAACTTGGGACTGCAGATGCTTGGCTTGTTTTTAGGGCTGATGCAGTAAGCCTTAAAAACAATCCTATCAGACCTTTTTGCATATATAATTGGAAAATGAGAAATTTTCTAGAGGCTGCATCATCATAGCGACAAATACAACATTACTGTTTGTAACATTGTTATTTGTAGTTTTCCTGTAGTGCCTTAAAGGAAGCAAAAAGACTGACGCTAGGCTTCTAAACAAAATGAAACAAAACACAATGAAACAAACAAATACCAAGACAAACACAGAGAAGAAAATTGTGCAAGGTGCATTTCAAGTTTCTTAAAAATCCTAATGGAATTAGCAACAGTTTTTAACAAGCCTGATTGTGTTGCAATGCGGTTCTTATCACTTAGACTCACTATATGTATTTTTCCTACTATCACAAATATTTTGTTTACACATTTAAGAAGAGAAAGTCAAATTAAAGGCTAACTGATACTAATTCCTAAATACAAATACTGCACGTGGCATTCCTACCCTGGAAAACACCTAGCTTGCTTTACCCCTGCTTTTCCCCTCCCCGATTTTGATGTGCATGAGAGACTTTATACAAACAGCAGGGGAAGAAAAATGACCGTGAGACAAGGAGTGAAAGGAACTACTCGAAGTGCTGTCAACTGCTCATTGTAAACCTGGGAAAAATAAAGCGATAAAAATCAATTTCTGCAAACAATGTTTCACTTATAATGTTTTAGGTAATAGTAGAGAGTACGATAAAGGGTCACAATGTCTTAATTTTAAGTCAATGGCATATACTTTAAAACAACTTGGTATATACTTACGCCTCCACATTTCAAATTTGTACCTCAGAAGTGATACAGATTTCAGGCACATAGGAAGTAAAATAAAACAGCAACAATAACGTAGGATTGCAGCCTGCCGAAACAGAAGAGATTTTGCCTAACTGCTCAGTTTGCATTGTGAGTATTTTAGCAGAAGGCCCCAGGCAGAAAACTTCCTCAAAATTACCATGGTCTATATGGAAATGAATAGTGAACTACAAAAGAGTCTCCGTTTGAAGCTCTGCTGAACTTCAAGAAGCGTGCTGGCATCGGGCCCTTGTAGCTCTGCGTTTTCACTCCCCTCTCTCCCTCCAGGAGCTTCCTTTCGTGTCCAGTCCATAACGGCTGCCCCAGCAACAGCAGCATCACAAGTGCCCAGGGTACTCTCCCCAAGGAAGAACGACCAATTCACACTGTTTGTAGCTCCTCCTGTTGCCAGCAGTGCCATTGAAAGGCAACAAAACAAGGGCAGGAGAACAAAGAGTGTGTGAGGAAGCAGAGAATAGGCATCAGAAAAAGTGGGGGAAGAACAGGAAAAGTCATATTCTGCTCTTGGTTATGTCTGGCAGCTCTGGGTTAACGTAACAGATGGGAGTGCAGAATTTGTCCCCTACAGAGACAAAGAGTGAGGAAACAAATACTTAGGATCATCACTTGGACCAGCTGTTTAAGTAACTAAGCTTTAAAAAAAAAAAAGAAAAGAAAAAAAAAAGCAAAGTAAACACTATCTACGCTTTTCCACGGAGAAGATTTCTCTCCAATTGCAAAAGAGCCTTTTTGTAACTAACAACTTGAAATTATCCATTTACAAAAATTAAGACAATTTAGTTCTAGCCAGAACCAGAATATGATCTAAATTCTTCAGCCTGGTAGGAACAGGAGTACAGATGTACTTCTGACCGCTACCAGAAATTACAGCACTTAGCACATCTGAGTGCTGTAACGGAAAGTTTTATACTAAATCTAAACAATATTACTCCAAGTTTGTACTATAACTTGAGAATAGAAGCAGAGGGGTGGGGGAGAAAAGACTTAAACACCAGCTACATTTGTCATAGCTCTATTTACTGCATTGAAGCCTCTGATTATCTCCGCCAGCTGCACTGTGCCCCACAGAGTTTACAACTGCCTGAGGTGAGTACAAACCAAGTTGCAACAGATATGGTTGGATGCCCACTTGAATCTGAAGCAGTAACCCTGTACTAGGTAGGCCTGTAGGAGCTGTGTCCCTTGATAAGAAACACCGGCATTATTTAAGAAAGTGGAGGTACACCTTTTAATAATTAATAGGGAAAGAGATCTTAGTAGAAGGGCAGTGGGTGATAATATTGAATAATTCAGCACTTTAACAAGAGGAACAATGGTACAGTAACTTTATATGTGAGCATTTGCAACAAAATCCAACAAAAACATTTGATAGGCTGATGGCTTTTTGCATTCAGGAAGGGTATACATTCAAGATACTATTTCCTATTGAGAGGGCACCAAACAATTTCTGAGACTGGTTTTTACAATAGAATTAAAAGCAGACAGTAAAACTGTATCGAATCAAGTGACTTTATACGGGGCTTACGCTCTGCCAGATTTGGGCCCAAAAGATCAGAAGGTACTGGCCCAATAAAGCCAGCAGCTCAAGTCAGTAAGTCCATATGCCCAATAGCCCAAATTAGCCACAACATCAAGTCAGCTTAATTAGCAAGGGGAAAAAAAAACAACATATTTTTCACTCATCCTGCCACTTCACAAAGCTCCAGCAGTAGGGATAGTCTATGTCTGTCAAGTTAGGGAACAAAGAAACAGAAAGCTTTAGCAGCTGTTGAGCATTCAGATTTAATTTGTGGTCACAAATATTGGAGAATTTTAATTTGTTGCCTGGCTAGCAGCTGAGAGGTAGATGTACATCACTAAAAAAGCTTTGAGTCTTTACTATTGCATGCGGAAAAAAAAGAGCGTTATGTTTAATTGCAGAAGTCTGGCAAAATATCAAAGAGCATGGAAAAAAGATGTTTAAAAAAGAAGAAGATCTGAGTGACAGCCCAGGAAAGACAAAGCCTGCTGTTGTTCAGCCTCTTTCTGTCTCACTGCTGGCAGGGATTATTAGCCTGCTGTGACTTTCCTTAGCAGACGGAGGCCAGCCAAATTACATACAACAAAATGCTTTTGGAATTTCCTTCTTAAATTGTTTTGATGACAAGTTCCTATTAAGAATTGTTGTGAATTCATAAGAAAGCAGACGCAGCTTCCTCTGCTAACCGGGAACTGACCATCACCAGCAACTTTTTCTCTGGCACCAAACCTTGATGAAATAAAACCACAGCATTACATACTGTTGCAAACATCCCAAGTGATCACGGTGGACATCTCCTTGTCTCTTTGTGAAGCCCAGCAAAACGATAAGAAGACATTTGGACACCGATCCTGCAAGACACGTGCATGCTGAAGTGGCTTGCAGTTACCAGGCTTGTCGCGTTTAGTGTATAGCATCGCTCCACGGGGACTGCAGACACAGGGTTTTGGAGAGTACCGGAGAACCGGGACACCATTCCAGCTGATTGAAAATAACACCACAAATTTGGTGAAACTACTGGGAAATGACTGGGATGGATTACTTTGTTTGACTATCTGTGAGTAAAAATATTTAACTCTCAAACTAAGGAAATATACAGATGTAAGCTAAAATGTAAAAAAAAAAAGGCACTAAGAAAATCTGACAATAAAAATTTTTAAAAAAGAGAAACAAAGATGCGAAGAACCAGTCGAACTTAACGGTATTCAAGACACTTAAATGCTCCACCCTTGACCGTTTCCGATTACAGGGGAGATGGGGGCATCAATTACAGAAACGTGCCCCCCCAGGAGCAGTCTCTAACAAGAGATCTAACAAGAACGTTAGATCCCATACCAAGCAGCAAATCTCCTTTCTCCCCCCCTCAGCTCGTGTCGTGGGCAGAGAACGCCAGGGGGACCCCCCCCGCGCACAGGGCGGCTGGGCCTGGGCCCGGCCCCGGGCCCTACGAGGAGGCCCCGCCACGGCCGAGCCCAGCCCCCCGCGTCCGCACATGACGGGGGCAGCGCGGGCGCCGCC
>VXAL01005839.1:458530-520061 GCA_013399475.1 Chauna torquata
GAGGGGGGTGGGTCAGGTCGCCTGCGTCCCCGCCGTTGCCAACGGGCGCTGCCCGGCCGGGAGCTCCCCTGGCCCGGCGGCCTCCTGCAGAGGTGGGCCCGAAGCTGCCGGTGCCCTGCTTTGCTCTCTAGGAGGATCTGAGCGCCCAGCCGGGCGCGCATGAGGACGGCTTTGTTTTGTCACTCCTCTGCCGAGGCGCTCACCGTGGTTTTGAAACAAGTGCTTTTCTGTAAGAAGTGCCACATGGGCACGCCGCGCTGTGCAAAAGCCACACAGGCCGAGCGGGAACGCCGTGCCATGGGAGCGGGAGGGGATGAGCCCAAGCGTCAGCCTGCACTGGTACTGGGCGTTGGAGGGGCCCCCAGTAACCTCCTGGGCGAGCTCCGCTTCTCCGTGGAATAGAAAAACGAGTTAGAAAGTGTAGCTGCTTCGGTGGGAATATGGGTGAAGAAGAACAGGAGCATGTTAAGCTGAAATAACTGACTTGCTGGGGACCTCCTGTCGTAGGGCAGGTGCCTGCTTTTATTTGGGCAAGTTTGAGGACGTATTTTATATATAAAATAATAAAATCTCCAAGTGTGGTGTAGGTGTTTTTTTCCTCCTTCTCCTTATCCATTTTCAAATGACACAGAAATAGAAAGAAACAGGACTGCGTGTAATGGCTTCCTCTCGCAGCACTTCTGGAGAGGTAATATGTCCTCTGATGGTTCATGTTAACAACGCTTTGTTGGACAGCCGTGCTTGGGGATGACCTACAGCAGACTGAAATTGGGGTGAGACGGAGCTTGCAGACAGTTGTATCAGTGCTTTTCTGATAGTAATGTCCGATCTCTTCCTGAAGGTAAGGCAGGAGGACAAACAGATCTAATGCTGCTCATCAGAACAAACAGTTCTCTTAACTAGCGGTTATTAGATCTGATGGTAATCCCCAGGACAGAGCATGAATGGATGTTGAAGTGCCTGTGCTGAAGCCAGAATTGTTTGTTATCATTTTGTTTGGAATACGAGGTGACCCTTGTTTGTTTGGAAAAGAGCAAAACGAAATCCTGTAGTATAGAAGAGGCTGTGCTATGGCATGTGCTGCCTGGAGGAGCTTGCAGAGCGGAGTATGTCACTGAAAAAGTTCCTGGAGCATGCCTGGGGAGCCCAGCCTACCAGCAGTGAAAGTCACACAGGATCCCTGTGACACCATGTGTTGCTCATCCTAGGCCCAGCCAGAATAGGGGGAGCAGGTAGGCATTGCCTGGTTTGGCATCTACAGTTGCAGGTAAGCTTAGTGTATGTAAAACTTCAAGATGAAGGGAACTTGGATTGCTCCACCCCAGTTTCTCTTTTAAGTAAAGCAGAGGTAATGCAAGACTTTTTTTTTTAATTGTTATTTCTTGTGTGACAGAAGAGTGAGAGAAATCTGGGTCTTTGTAACATAATACATACACAAATCTCATTTTGATGTCATGTGGACAGTGTGTGTTTTTCCTGAAGACATCATTACTTATTCTTACCGCCAGATATTAACCAGATCTAAGGGCTCTGGTAGGTCTTCTGAGTGTATTTAGCCTCAAAAAGTGTGGGTTGCTCTCTGAGACCTCTGTAGTTCTGTTTGTAGTACCTGTACAGTGTACCTATGACCTGAATCTCACTCTGATGTCTCTGAGTAGAATTTACTTTGTGGGTGTCACATGGTTTTCTTCCATCTGACCTGTGCATTACATATGCTTTTGCTGAGAGGAAGAAGTGACTTTGAAGTACAGTACCTGGAATATCCACCTATTACTGCTTGTGTTGCCAATTAATGATAGGCAAATTACAGGACTAACGCTTTTCAGTTCTGAGTTGCAGAAATAACATACAAGGTCTAGGTGGCCTGGTGGAGTTGGTCTTGCAAAGTGTACGGGCTTCTCTGTTCCTGGGTTAAACAAAAACCTGACAATGCAACAGTTGGGTTGTAACAGCAGAATGAATTATGGGCTTCTTTTCTCCAAACTAGAAAAGAACATGGAAGACCACCAGAGCAAGAACTTCATCATCATCTTTTTAAACAACAGTAATTCACAGCAATAATTGGTGGGAGGGGTAGTGGGAGAAGATATAAGCTCAGTTAGATAGCACTTCTTGAATGTTTTTCCAGCTACATTGATGTATCTGTATCCCGTGCTTGGAATAAATTAGCTTTCAGAGCTGTGTGTCAGGGGTTACAGTTCGTATTAGGCTTTTTTTTTAAGACACTTCTAGAATATCTTGAATTTCAAAACAACAGAGTAGGATATTGGAGCTTGCTGTCTTGTTTTACTTTTTACAGTAGTACACCAAGAAAAATATATGTCCTGGCAGTAATAAATCAGTTACTGGTTTAAGGCAAGAAACCAGAAGCCCACTAACCTAATTGCTCACTTACCGTTCTTTTCAGATAATTTTTGCTGATGCCTTTTGGTTCTTTTCTGGACCAAATTAATGTCCTTAGGCCAACATTCTATTTTAAAATGTATTTTGTATGAGTAATTCTGGCATCTCTGCTGAGTCTTGCTGACTTCAGTGTGGTTCCTTATGGGTATAGGAATAGTAGAGAAAAATAATTGAGACTGTTGACTTGGTATGTATAAAATGAAGTGTATTGCTAGAATAAAGTTTTACATGGAAGAAATGTTTGTCTGCATACAAGAATTTTTAAAGCACTAGTTTTGGGTATCTGACCAATTTTGTCTTTATGTAGTCAATCATATTTATGTTTTCCTTTGAATGGCAGACCAATACAAACTGTTTAAAATGGCTGTTCGCAGAGTTCAGCCAGATTCAAGGATGTGTATGTAACTAAAGATTTCTAGTCTTACAGGTATGAGAACCCTCGTTGCTGGCCTCACCGATACTTGCTTACTTTAATCAGACAAGGATTTCCTTAGGTAGACAATGTTCCTTTCAAGGAAGTCTTGAGTAATTCTGTTGAAGTGTGAGCATTGATATCCTATTTCAGATCAGATTCTCAGAAAGGAAAGGGAAATTCCCAAGTCCTGGCTAACGATGAAAGTTTGAAGTGGTAGCTAGGCCACAAGATTAAATATATTTAAATTAAAGCAAAAAAGTACTGACAGTTCATTTGGATGGTATATGCTGTTACTGTCACCTGAGCAGCTATGTAAATATTCCTGCAATGGGAAACATTAACTGTTTGTTGTCGGTACGTAAACATCTTGTCTTTGTTTTGATGAGCAGGCTTTCAGTTCTTCTTACACCTACAGTGACAGTTTGATTTGAAGTAAAACATATGGTTTAGCGTTAAAAGTATGTGTATTTTTTAGTACCACAGAGTTCGTGCCATAAGAGCATCCACGTTTCTTCATAACACTAGAAAGTACCTTATTAAAATCATTTACTTTTTATAGTATTTTGCTCTCTGAACTTGTTTCTAGACTGCCTATTCAGTGCCCTGTTTTTTGCATCACTTTTCAAAGTATTGTACTTAAAAGTTCTGGGATTTTGTTTTTGTTTGTTTGTTTTCCTATTGCTGCCTATTGTTTTCTGGGCGCACTAATTATTGAAAATGTAATTACTACATTTGTGCTATCTACCAGCTTTGTCAAAATTGCTTTCCGTGCCTTATGTAAATATGCAAAGATGAGGACAGAAAATCCCAGATTTGGGCAGTATGTGTTTGGCATGGTGGGGCTTGTAATAATGCTAGCGGTAGCGGCACAGTTCCCAACACAGGGCTGAGAGCGTTGCATCCCCAAGCAAGTCCGCAGGCTCCGTCTCTCTTCTGTCTGTCTGCATAGAGGAAAGCTGGTGTTAGAGGCAGGGTAAACATCTGGATTTTCCTAGGGAAAGGGAATGTGGCTGTTGCTTGTGTTTCCTGATAATTTCCTGATCACTATAGTGGTTCTGCAGAGCCAGGTACTAGCAGAAATTAGAGAAACCCAGTTCCTGCCCATGTGGTGATCTCTCTCACAATGGTAGATGAACCTGGGATCTATGAGCTCAATTCCATTTTGGTTTGAATAAATTTGTTTTCTGCTGCGAGAAGCAAGCAGTAAATAGCCTGCTGTTTGCTGTGCCTGACAGTCTGCAGTCTGCGTTCAAGGGTGCGATGTTGAGAGTTTGCTGCAGCACCAGCCTGCGTGTTGGGCTGCTTTGAGTCATCCTCCTAACTGGCTGCTCAGCAGATGGGGGCAGGCTGCCTTGGAGCCGTTTCTGTCTTTTGCAAGGACATTGTGAAGGTAGCAGTGTGAGCTCTGCTATCTGTTCTTGATGTATAAATCAAACAGTGGTACAGAAGCTCCAAAGTATGTGGCAGGGAAGATCAATGTTGGTCATGTCAACTTAGTCCGTCTGCTTGCTTGTTTTCATTGGCTTTTTTGGAAGGTTTCTATGCTTACACTTGAGAATACAAAGTATTTGTCTACAGTAAAAATATATATTTTAAAACTTTTTGTCAGTGCTTAGAAATGTGCTCAGGTGTGCTGTGTGTCTGTTTGTAGCCAAAATGACAGCCATTTGTGGTAGCAAGGTCAGAATTGCTGGGTCTGTAGATCCGATACGAGCGGGTTTTGTTTTTTCACGTCTTGTGCAGAGTGTGTAGTTGCAGTTGAGCTAGGAAGGCAGACCAGACCGTGCTTAGTGACAGAACTGCAGAATGATAGGGTACAGAAGGAGGAGGTTATATGGAGCATGGTATGTTTTGATACCAGTGTTTCCAACCATTTTAACAGTGCAGACACTTTAAAACCAGCATAATTTGGAGATGCCCTTTGAATGCCCTGAAGTAGCCTTGTAGCTTAAATCATTAATTTCTACTGTTGTTTTCAGGTTGAGGGAGAAATATGTGTGGGAGAAGGATTTGTGGGATCACTGGGCTTCCTGAAAATGTTTTCCATTAAAAAAAAAAAAAAAAAAGCAAAAGTAAGCATTTTAGAAGAGTGCTCTTCCTGTTACACATCAAAAAACTTGCATTTCCAAAAATCATGGAGTACAAAATGGGTTAAATCTCGCTGCTGTTTTAACCTTACAGAAGCTTGTTACACAGTCAGCAACAGTTTGATCCTAATTATTGGCCAATAACACAAAGAACTCTGAACTAGGCCATCAAACCTGAGGGACTGGCTTCTGTGATACGAGACAGGAATGTTGCCTTTCACATAAGTTGCTCACTCCACATCATGTCTTTCTTTGAAGGCTGTTCAGTAACCAGACTACTGGTTGTTTCTCATTTAAATAAGTCTTGTAAATGTGAAAGATTCTGCATTCTGTTGGAAATCCTTTGGAGATATACCCAGAGCTTTACTGCTCAACCTTAACTTTGCTTTCAGTAAAGCTGAAGAAGTACTGTGCGGAGGTAAAGTTGCTTACGAGTTAGATAGCTTGCAATAGCGATAGAAATCAATTTCGCTTAGTCTTAGCTTGCTAAAGATGCACCACAGTTGTATTAACATTGTTTTTAGATGATGTGTGGGGAACCAGAAGAATTGTCTTCCAGATTCTCTGTGGCTGTGCAGAAATAATTGGCCAGGTGGAAGGGGAGGGTGGCAGAAATCTGTGACTTCAAAATATGTATACCATTTGAGGTTGAAATTCTAAAGCTGCCTTAAAGTGTTATGAATATGAATTTGTATATGGAGAGAGGGGTTAGGGAGGATGCATTTCATCATGTGTGCAATCTCTCTGATTTTAGTTCCTGTTCCATATCCAGCCTGACAGCTCTTCTGTAAATATTTCCTTTGCTGATAGCGGTGTGAATGCTTTATACTCTCTTTACCCAGGAATGGTGAGGCCATATTTCTTGAAATTTCAGTTCTGAAATGTAGTTTTTACTAACTCCTCTTTGGGCCGAGGCTACAAAGAAACATCGAGAACACTAAATTCTGTGTATGACTTGCTTCCTAGCAAGCAGTCCAAGCTATTTGAAATGCTGAAAAGTTAGTCAAAGTAGCAGATTCACTTATGGCATGCCGTTGAGGGAAGGAGGAACTGGTTTGGGCATTTAAACTATCATTGGTGGTGTCTGGTGAAGTCATTCTTTTGTATCTTGGTTTCTTTTTGTAACATAGAATTTAAGCTTGTGGATAAATACACAGGAGATAAATGTAAGGAGAAGTCCATTTGTCCAGTGCAGTAGTGGGGCAAATGAGCAACCATGTGCACAGGAGAACTTGGATTTAAAGAATATAGCAAATTAAGAGAACTTGTTTTCTTTTTGGCTTTTAGATGAGTTTAAAATAGTAATTTATGCGGTAGTAAGGGAAAAGAAAACCCAGACAAGTACTGTAAAGGCTAATGTTTTAATCATGTTACTAGTAAGTTAACTAGAGAACAGAAGAAGCAAATGTGATGGCTTTAGCTTCTGTCACAAAGAAATTCTTCTTTGTGTATAAAATGTTATTTTTGAAACATCTCTGAAGTTCAAGTGTGTGTGTACATGTATGTACATGGACATATATGTCTAAAAATACACATGTAAAAATATAATGGAAGACGCTTAAAGTGGAGTCTGATTCAGTCCACTGATCTTGAACTTACAGTCCCTAAAATCTTTTCTACGGAGATGCTGACATGGGACTGACATTGTCTATTGGCAATATGCCTGATTTTCTTAATTACTTTTTTTAGACTCCATAGAAAAAGTACTTGACCTCATGGTGAAAACTACTGCTCTTCTCTTAGAACTTGTGCTGCCTATAGGTTTGCTCCAGGAAAACATTTACTTCATTTGAAATGAAAGAGTTTATATATTGGATTATGCTAAGCCTGTTTTTTTTGTGTGTGTTTTAAAAAAAGGTTGCTAAAGTTTGTATTGATGAAGAATATGGTATATAGTAAATGAGGGTTTTAAATTTAGAATACTGACTGTTAACTCCCTGCATGCACACACTGCTGGTGGCTCTGTCTTGCTTTTCTGGTTTATGGACAGTATGTGCTTGGAGCATCTTTCTGTGAGCCAGCTTGCTCTAGTTTGAGATTGTAATAAATTCTTTTCATAGAATCATTTAGGTTGGAAAAGACCTTCAAGATCATCAAGTCCAACCGTTAACCTAGCACTGCCAAGTGTACTACTTAACCATGTCCCTAAGCACCACATCTACATGTCTTTTGAACACCTCCAGGGATAAGGAGGTATTTTGTTCTTAAGGCCTGTTTACTCCCTATGTAAACATACCTTAAGTGAATGGGACCTTTTAAATCGCTATGTAAGTACTTTTGAAGAATTGTTAATTGCTCTTCTATTGAGAACTGCTTTTAAGAAGGTTTTTTGTTGTTACATGATCTAGGAGACGGTGGTAGTCTATTTAATGAGCTAGATGGTTTAGCAGAGGCCTTGATCAGTGCTAAATCTGTCCCCTATCCTTCTGGTAAAATTTTGATTTTTGGTGTGGAGTGGCAGAGTTTCCATGGTGGAACAGCTGGTGGTGGTGTGTGGGACTGTTGGTTGGAGGGGACTTCTGGGGCTCGTCTGTCCAGGCTCCTGCTCTGGGCAGGACTATGAGCAACACTGGATTGCCAGCTGTGGCTTTGCCTGCCACAGCTGCCTTGAGTCTTGAAAACCTCCAAGAACAGAGATTCCATCATGTTTTTGACTGCAGCACCGAGCCACCTTGCAGATGTTTTTTCTGATGTCCGGAACCTTCCAAGCCATTACTTGTGGCTATTGCCCTTATTTTGCTGTCCATCAGTACTGAGAAGAGTTTGCTTCCATTGTTTTTGCAATGCTCCTTCATTTTCTGCTGCTATTAGGTTATTTTTAAACTACCTGTTTGTCAGTCTAGACAAACCCAGCTCCATCACCAGATTCCCAAACATCATCCTCAAGGCTCCTGGCCATTTGGTGACCCTTTCCAAGTTCTCAAGTTACTTTTTGACCTGGGGGATTTAAAACAGGACACAGTACTTGAGCTGCAGCTTCACCAGTGTTGAGTTACCTTTGATCACACTCCTCTTGGCTTTCCCTTTGTGATGAGAGCAGACTGTTGGCTCATATTCCACTTGGCAACCTATGTGATCCCCAGGTCTGTCTTAGCAAGGCTGTTGTTCAGCCAGTCTGTTCCCAGGCTGCACTGATGCAATGCAGGTGCAGAATTTTGTGCTTTGTGAGGTATCTGCCAGCTCACTCTTTAAGTCCCTCAAGGGCTGTCTGAACTGAACCTCTACTATTTGGAGTGTCCGTCATTGTTTCTCGTTAAGTATCATCCGCAAACTTTTGGAGGATTCATTCTGTTCTCATCACCCAGGTTGTTGATCAGGATACTGAATAATATTGGCCCCTGTATCACCCTCCTTACCAGCTACCAGCTGGATGCTGAGCCATCCATTACTACCCTTTAAGCTCAGCAGTCCAGCCAGTTTTCATTCAATCTGACAGTCCATTTCTCCAACCCATGATTTTTCAGCTTACTAATGAGAATGCGGTGGGAAAACAGGTCCGTCCTCTTCACTAGAAACTGGACTGTGATTTGATCTACTTCTGGTAGATTTATCAAGTAAATATTTGAAGCACTAGTAAGCAAGGCTAGCTGTTAAATAATATAAAATTTATGTAGAGAAAATGGAGTTTCACTTGTACTTCAGTCTTCTAAGGATGGCGTTATTTTCTTTGGGTGTGTGTTGCTGCTGTGAAATGTGGTTTGAGTAAAATAAAATGTGGTGTTTGGAAGATCTGTAGAGTCCCTTTCCCTTTATTTAACAGAAATAGGTGACTTTTGAAATGAATAAAACTGGTACCATTAGAATGTATATATTACTAACTAAAAACTAGTTAGGGTCACTAAGTAATTCTTTCAAGCATGTTTTACTTCGAAGTCTTAGCAGGTTCACTTTTAGAATAGTATGTCTAAATTCTTTTTGTTTCAACGCACCTGAATATGCAGTGTTGAGTAGTAATTCCTAGCAGCTAAACAGTTGTTTAACCTATGGATCTTGCATTGTTTTACAGACTTGTAAAACTCTTCCCAAAACAGCTTAAGTTCTTTTTCCTGTTTGTAGTAGCGTGTGTTTACTTTAGTTTTTCACATTATGGCACTATAAAACTACATATGTATCTGTCTTTGTTGCTTAACAGAATGAACAATAACAGGGAAAAATGCCTTTATTCTTTGTTGCGGGGGGAGGGATGGAGGGACGCGACATGACAAAAGAGTTGAAATGCTTAGTGTACAAGACGGAGTTCATTTCTTGGAGATCTACATCGGAGCAATGAATTACATCTACAGTCTGGGTCTGTAGCTACTGAATCGCACGTCTGACACTTCCTAGAGAGCCACCTGTGGACCTGGTAATAAGAAACCAGAGGGGATGGTTCTGGGTCTTCAACCACAACTGAAAATGAACGAATAACAACAATTTCATCTTTCTTTCAACATGCAGAAGACGCACGAGCTTAATCTGAAATCTGTTTTGAGAATGGTTTATAAGCCTTCAGTCTCCATTTCAATTTTGAAATACAGGCTCAATTTTCCACACTTTTAAGTGGCCAAAATTGGAGTAGTCTCAAGTGGCTTTGATCCAAGTCGTGTAACTGATTGGATGAAGCATTTTCACATCGCTTGCCAACCAGAGCCCAGTAACGTAGACCTGCGATTATAATGAATTTCCGGATGTTTTAAGGAATTAGACAACGGACAGCTTCATAAAAGAAGAGAAAATTATTATTTTCAAAGTGAAAATGAATGTCTCAAAGGTGGCCACCAGGTTCCTGAACATTTGAGGTTCAACAACTGGTTTAAAAGCCTGGAAGAGTTTTTTCTTTCTATTGAAAGCCATAGCAGTTCTAGATTGAGTACGTGTCTGCTTCTACCAGAAAGGCTTTTTGGGCCAGAGGGTCACAGTAGTAACTTGTAGTGTTACACACATTAATTTCGTTTACATATCCTTGGAGTAATGGAAGCTGAGGCAATTAGCAGCAGCAAGAAGTAATGGGTGTGCTGCAGATCACACACTGCATGTATCTAATAGATGTTTTAGGCACAGATTTTGTTTAGGTCTCCTGTTTTTGGTTTTGATACTTTTAAGAATAAAGTTAATTTCATCTCATTGTTTTGGAATTTGTAAGAAATAACTGAGGAAAGATCTGAACAAATGCATATTTCAGTATGCTGGAGGTAGATTGGTGAAAATAAATATTCACAGGCGTATCTCTGGAAGCAGAAAGAAGCCTTGATGAAAGTGATTGGGGGGAAAGTTTCTTCTGCTTTTCTTTGTGAAATAAATTGAAATATGACAAATTTTGAGATTTTCTATGAGATAACACCATCAACAGCTGTGTAGTGGCAGGGCCAGTTCAGGGTTTGAAACTGATGCAGAGTATGAGACATTAGCCAGCACTTTCCAATAGGAAACTGGGTTATGAGATTTCTTTTGTTCACTTCTGACACTTAGGTAGTGAAATAAATCTTCCAAGTGGTATGAGACAATGAAATAGAGTGAGTGGGCGTAGACCAGAACAGGTGGATCTTGCCCTTAACTGTCTGATCAGCAAGGCTAATTTTTAACCAATGGTATTAGGAAGTTTATAGCCTTGCACAGCATACATTCAGAAAATCTGTCTGTAGCAGAGCCAAGGCTTTTTTTGTTGTTGTTGCTATTTTTTTTTCCTTTCCCTATAATTTAGATTCATGGCATCTTGGCCCAGTGTTTTAGTTTTAACTAAACATGATGATTAAGGCTTTTTGTTTAAGAGAAACAAAGATGTGAATTAATCCTAAAACTCTCCTAGTATTGAACAATTCCTTTGAATTTTATGTTGTTCTTCTGTCTTTTCATGTAGTGAAAGGAAGGTATAGGTATGACAAATGCCCTCCTTTTCTTCTTGCAGACTATCTTAAATTTCTCCTGAGGATTACTGGCTTTTCATAAAAAGTTTTTTGAGGTGTTTTCCTGTTGGAACACAGGAGAAAAAAAACACCAACTGTATTTTGATCTTGATGAGCATCACAACTTGTTTTACGTGCTTTCTTGATGTTCTCTTAGATTTCCGTGTTTCAAAAGCAGCATTACATAGGCCAGTCTTCTAAAAGGTACTTCAGCTGAAAAAATATACTCACATGTTTAGTATTAAACAGAAGAAAAGTGCCCTGCTTTAGGGTAAATATACTGAAATGATGAATACTTTTTTTTTTTAATCCCTCTGGATAAGCAGTAAAATGTCATGATACGTCTTGTTTGAACAGAAACGGGTGAGCAAGTGTGCTTGCTCTGTATTTGTTGTTGAATAAAGCCACGTAGTTGGACTAGACTGAGCGCATACTGCGTTTTATAAAGATACAACTTTGGGTTATTTTTTGGTGAGGTCAGGCTTTTGGAAAGTTAAAATTTGCATGTTGAATTGATGTTATTTAACAGAGAATGTAATAGGCAATATATTATGCATAGGTCTAACTGTTTCAGATGAGAGTGTTAGGCATCTTGTGTTTTGGACATCTGGGTTGGCTTTGCTGCTTCTTTCCTGCTGTAACTCGTTGCAGATTTCTCTACAGCTTTTCATGTTGGAATTTTTTTTTTGTTCTATGTTTTTGGCATGGAAACAGGAAAGGCTGGAGCTTCCTGCCCGTATAAACAATAAATTCCAGCAAACTAACTGGGACAGATTCTCCTTGCTTTCTCTGGATACCATCTTTAAAAGGAAGGAAACAGCATAGGAGTACTTTGGGTATTGAAACAGGATTGACCTCATAGTAGAGCTAATTTCCTGATGAAATACGTAGCAGACAGTTCACCTTTATTGTTTCACTGCATGCAGTCCTTGAGATACAGATCTGAAAAGTATTTTTGTGTGACCGTGTTAACTGTTGTGTTATATCATGAACTACATAGAATCTTCTCTAATGAATTAATACAACTGTATTCCTGATTACAGTAAGTTTTGGCAAAGTGCGCTCTTGTACATGTTCAGAGCTGTGGAGCCATACTCTCTTTAAATACACTGTATTTCAGAAAACATCTGGAATTTTCATTCTTCCATTCTGTGAATTAAAGCTGATGATTTTTATCTTATTTTGTCAATTCTGTTACAATCCACACAAATTCAGTGTCTCTAGTCAGTCAAAGATACGCAGCATGGCTTGACTTATAGGTAGGCTAAATTACAACAGCTCCTCATTAACAGTGTTGAAGAATATGCGTGCCTTAAAACATCTGGTGCTAAAGTCATTTCTAGGATGACGTGGAGAATTGGTTTGTTTAGGATTGTGCTGCTCCTCTTTGTACTGGAAAGAATTGTACATTTCTGATAACTTTAACGTGCTAATGTACTTGTGTGTAGGTTGAGCCTCTTTTAATATACAGACTAACTCTCTGTTTTCTCTTCCCTCCAGCTGGTAAGCCTGCTGCTGATTGGAATTGCAGCATGGGGAATTGGCTTCGGCCTCATCTCTAGTTTCAGAGTTGTTGGAGTGGCAATTGCAGTAGGCATCTTCCTCTTCCTCATTGCCTTAGTCGGATTGATTGGTGCAGTGAAACATCATCAAGTATTGCTGTTCTTTGTATCCTTCTGATGTATTACATGGATCACAGCTTGGTTCAAGCCACGTAAAGAGCCTGCTCTGTGGGCTGACACTCTTGTGGAAGGTGCTTCAGAAACAGAACAGGAATTCACAGTCTTGTTTTGGTCAAGTGCAGTCCAAATTAAACATCATTCCCAGTTAACTTTACTCCTGTTTCCTTGTTTTGCCCTTGTTTTCACTCTGAAGGCAGAAGTATTTGTTCCTTCTCTTTTTAAAAATTAAAACATTTCAACTTTTTGAGAGCTTTTTATGGTGGGCCACTGTGTTACTAGTCCTTCTCACTGTGTGCTCAACCCTGTAGCAGGCTGGAGTATGTGAACCACTAATGTTTAACAGTGGAGGAAGATGCTGCTTCTGGACAGGGAACTGGTTGTAGCTGGCAGGGGAATGTGTTGTTACCCATACACGCTGCCAATAAGCACTTTATTTTCATACCTAGTTTTTAATTGTGAACCCAGATTAGAAATAAGCACAGGCCTTCTCAGTGTGCTGCGCTGTCCCTTTATGTATACTGACACTGCGTAAGCAGTCTGTGGTGCTGCCTTGCGTAACAAAATTGATCTGTTTGGATGAGAGGAGATTGATCAGATAAAAACCTTGTTTTTCTGGTTGTGGTCTGTGAATAAGTAGTGACCTCCGCTTTACATATGATTTAATTACATGAGGTAAGTTTCCACCTCTGAACATAGCAGCCAAATTGTGAATCCAGTGCATGACTTTCAAAACATGAACAAATAAAATTTGTTCTTTTTGGTTTTATACTGTTTTCAGATGCATCAGTCCAAAAGTGTGTTCTGAAAGCAGCTCTCAGTTTTTACGAAACGTAATTTTAAGCTTGATTATAATTAATTGCAAGGTGATGTCATTGAAGGAAAAAAAAAAGAATATGGAATACCTGAAAAAGTGTTTTCTTTACTACTGTCAAGTACCTTGAAATGACAACATCAGTCTGTAAAGCTAGAGGAATTGACTATAGATTTTTTTCTCTCTGTCAACTTCTTTCATTATTTCTTTGCTCATTTTGTCTAGCAAGACAACAAGTACCAAACCCAGAAATACAAGCTGTGTATAGTAGTAGCCAAAAAGAGATAATATGTGGTGATTGAGTTCTGGGGATGTTTCGTGGGTTATCTTTTCCACATCTAGTCAGAATTTTTCTGTAGTTCTTTTGTTTCAAAGGACCTGTTGTTATCCAATGAAATAAGGAATACCATTTCCTTATAGTCATACGTGTTCTATAAGCAAAATTAATTTGAGAGTATATCTTTAACTACTACTTCCAGTACATGATTATTCTTTTGTTAGTCTTTATTGTCCAATTTTCTGTCTCCTGTGCCTGTTTGGCACTAAACAAGGAACAGCAGGTAAGAAATGTTTCCTGACTTCTCAGTTAATCTATAGCATAATATTATTTTTATTACATATATATGTATATATACATACACGCATACATATATGTATACAAATATTTATATGTAATCTTCCACCAAATGTGGAGTGCATATTTTAAGAAAATCTGGGTTCAAAAATGCCTTTCAGCTTTTTCTTCCCAGTTGTTTTGGTTTTAAGGTTCCTGTCTAGGTTTATAGTCACAATTCTAGCTGCATGGTATCTTGATATGTCATGTGTTCAGCAGTTCCAGATAAGCCGATGAAATCCACAGTAATCATATTGTAAAGGTGATAAACCCACTGAATTGTTCATGTGTAACTGAAAAGGCGATGACTACATTAGATACAGAGGTGACCGACCCATAAGTGTGAAAGTAAGACAAGCTTCTGTGGGATATGGGGAATAATTCTTACTGCATAAGGAGGAGGCAAGGATATAGTGACTAAATGATCAGTTTCCTACATGTAAGTGCAGGGCTTGTTTAAAACTTGAGCGGTCCCAGTTAGATTAGTCGCTTGTTCCGTTACTAATGTTCTTCTCAGGTTTAGGAAGAAGATTGGAAGAAAATGAGTTATGACCATAAACATGCTGCTGCTAGGTGCTGTAATCTCATTAGCTATCCAAACTGTTTGAATGTTGAAGTCATTCTTTAATATATTATCCTGTTAAACTTGGAGGTCTGAAGATTTTATTTGTTAAGTGCTATATAATTGGTGGAGCAAAGCTAGGTAAGCACAACAGTTTCTGTTATGTGGTATCTTTTCATCAGATACGCACATCCACGTAAGGTTCCTGTTTGAGCTTTCTTTTGGGAACCCTTATTTTGACTCTCATGAAGATAGCAAAAAGAGAATCACCTACTTTGCCTCGTATATTGGTTTCCATTGATATACAAAACAGTTCAATTAATATGTATTTGCTTATGCCTTCTAGAGTCAACTTCTAGAGGTGGGATGGAATAACACTAACAGCGCAAGAACAGATATTGAGAGAAATCTGAATTGTTGTGGATTCAGAATTTTTGATCTGAATGAAACCTGCTCCTCTGTAAGTTTTTGAAGTGTGAAAAAACTAAGACTTTCTCTCATCGTGTTTGTTCAAAAATGTATAATTGCTTTCATAGTTGAAGAAGGCAGAGGTTTTTAACAAATCTCTGAGTTAGTTGTTATGATGATACTAAGGTCCTTATTTAACTTATTGGAAACCTAATTCACGGAGTACCCTTTAAAGGTTGTATTCTGTTGTCATTTGTGTATTTGCTTTTCTGGAGTCTTAAAACTCCTAAAGTTTTGTCCATGCCTTGCAATCTAACTAGAGCTAATAGAGCTAACTAGATACTTTCAATCAATGAGACGTCATCAGAAAATGGAGTGCAATTCTCCGTTTGTATCTGTTACAGGATTGTTTCAGAAGTCACCAGTGTCAACCATGTGCACCAATAATAGAAGAATATTCTGGAATGGTGCTCAGATTTGTTGGAGGCATAGGACTCTTCTTCAGTTTCACAGAGGTAAGTGAGTAGATTAGAAAATGGAGTGCTTTTTCCACCCCCATCATTATTTCACAAAACAAAGCCTTAAATTTTAGGGGTTTTATTACAGGAACTCCCAATATTGTCTCAGGAATCAAACCTAATTAAATCACAGTTTTTCAGGCTATCAGCTTGCTTAAGTCAGCCAAAAATAGGGCCTGTCTTTATTCAACACTGGGAGTATTTACAACTTTCTGTTATTTAGACTACAAACTGTGACTAGATACCACGTTAAAATGTGGTGCTGTAAAGTCTAAATTTTGCAGAAAGTTAGCTGTTCAGGTTTACCACTATCCAAAAGTAATAAAGATGTGCTGTTGCTTTTAGCTTGTTTCCCTGTTCTGCTTGCTCCCCCCTCATCCTTCCGTGCTCTTTGGGCTGTTTTGTTTCGGGGGATTTTTTTTGGTGCCTCCTGTAATACAAAGAGACAGTTCCATGATAAGTGGACTGTATTTTAAGCATTATGTTTTTTATAACAAAAAAAAAGTCTCTGGCTCTTTACTTTAGTACCCAGATGGTACATATGCTTGCTTTATCAATTGGTGAATAAAAATCCTCAGAGCAGGTCTTTCATAACCCCGCAGTACAGCATGTTAAAATGCTGCTCCTGCTGTGTAGTGCCATTTTCAGACTGTTTGTAGATATTACAGCAGCAAGAGAGATACAGGAACTTAGTCAGAATCACTCTGACTTCTGCCCTCAATTTCTTTATTAAAATATGAAGCTGCTGTATTTGGAGGGGGGAACAGAATTTGAAAATGTACTGGAAAAATAGCCTTATTCTTAAGTGGTAGCTGTAAAATGAAACAATTTGGAGGATGTTATTTTATTTATCATTATCCTAAGAACAGGTTTATGAATATTTTGGATAGAGAGGAGGATAACGCTAGATACTCCTTTGATAAATTTCCGCTTAGCATTGCGGATATGGTTTTGGCCTTTTTTTCTTCTCTCTGTTGCTAGATAAGAATTCTTTCTAAGAAGATGCATTCTTTTTTTTTAATTAAGAAAGTTGGTGTGGGGTTGTGCAATTTTAGCAATAGTATAATATCCTACACTCATGTACTATGAATTCATTATCAGGATTTTATTTGTAAAACAAATTTTGTAAACTGATGGAAGATACGGTGGAGACCCTCTGCTTAATAATATCTTTGTTTTCTTCCTTTCAGATTCTGGGAGTCTGGCTGACCTATAGATACAGGAACCAAAAGGATCCCCGTGCAAACCCTAGTGCATTTCTTTGATAAGTTTATAAAAGACTGAATCTTCTCTCTGCACCTTCTACTTCAAAATACTAGATCTCCATAGTTTGGAATTTCCCTGCAATAGGGATTCTCCACGTACCCAAAAGAAAACTTTCTTTCCATAAGAAGTTTGCAGTTTTCATCTTTAAATTCCCACTGTTTTTCTTACAAGAATCTGTATCTTGAAGTAGAGTGGTGTATTCTGTAGCTGGGCAGAGTCAAAATGCTGCTCTGAACTGGTTAAATAATTCTGTTAATGACTTCAGTAGTTGATGTGGTGAACTCTGTTTGGTGAGTTTTGTAGCAATACTGGCTTCTCTGCTGTCCAAAAAACCCTGAAGTGTTTTCTGCTATATTCATTGATTACAAAAATTCACCTAATTTCTCATTAAAATGATAAAAAATTATATGGTGGGTGTTTGAAGCTATGTGATTTGTTTAGGATTTTGGATGAGTTCTAGTCAACTTTTTTGTCTTAGTAATGGTCTCCCACTCTCCTGTTAAGTTTTTTTTTTTTTTTTTAAANNTAAAGATGTTATTTTCTGTAGTGCACATAAGTGTATGGTGTATGTTAACTGACTACTGTAGACTTCACCCCTCCCCTTCCATTTGTTTTGGCTCTCTGGCAGATTTAGAATTTTTTGAGAATAAAATACTTCTTTATTTTTTAATGGATATCTTCACTATGAGAACAGTGAATGAAGAAAACTAGGAGAATGTAATCTGTAGCTAATTAACCTGAACCTTTTTTTCTTTGTCAACTGAATGAAATTTGGTATTTGCACAACATCAGAATCAATAGTAGTCTGCCATCTTGTTAATGAAGGAAACTTGACTTGGTATTTGGAAAGTTGTACAAGTATTTTTACAGATGGATGGTGTAAAATTATTGTTATAATAACTTAGCAGTATATATTCCCCTGCCATCCAGCTAAAAGTCTTGATTTGATGAGAGATTATTGAATACTTGGGGGGGGGGGTGGCAGGGGAGAAGTGATATTTTCCAGTAGTTTGCTTTAAAAAAAGAAAAGGATTAAAATTAGAATTGTATATCATCCATACGATGAGTGCTCTCTGAGCTGAAGGAAAGCATGGTCCCTGGTTAAACCTCTAATGCAAGTGATATATGAGCTGGAAGATCTAAACACCAGAGGTGCGCAATGTTCTGTTTGTTTCTAATCACATTGAATTGCAGACATACTGTACCTTTCCTTCATTAAGTTGCTGCTTCTGGTGTGGTAGGCAGCTGCTATAGCCTGAAAGACAGCTCTGCAGGAAGAAAAAGGGAAGTGTATTAAGGTCATCTGCCAAGGAACACAGCAGCTGAATGTGGTGGAAAGGCAGGCAGCGAGGGCAAATGGAAGAAGGTTCTCATAGGGGTCCCCGTTTGCCACAGAGGTGCCTTCTTGCTTTTGCAAAGGAGGCAGAAAGAAGTTGAGATACTTTCAGACTTTCATGTGCCCAATGCTCCCCAAGAAGAAATTGTCTTGAGGTTTCAAAGGGGAAGTGTTGAACCTGAACACTGAGAGGGATATCAGGAACTTGTGTAGGACAGCTTCTCTTCACATGATTCTTCAACGTCTGCTAGCAGCGCCATCTTCTGGTGTTGGATCTGTGAATTCCTGCTTTGTACGTCTGGAAGTATTGCTTTCTGCTTCAAGCACAAGTACATTCAGGACAAGGCTTCACTCGTGTACCAAAAGGAACGGAACCTTAAGAGCCTTCAGACTGTTACTGAAGTATAATGTAAATATACACGATTATACACTATTATACTAATATACACTCCATTTTTTATTTTCCTTAAGTGCTGTCCTGTTAAAGGGTACTTAGCCAGCCATCCTCAATACATGTCAAGAAGACAGCGATCATCTCACGGCTGTCTTTAGCAACAGTTAATTTTCCTAGTCTAGATAGGCTTTGTATTTTGTGTGTTAATTAACAAATTAGAGGAAGAGAATTAAGGAGGTGTTTAAAGGTTAAAATAATACTGTATGGCTGCTTCAATTTTGAACTTTTTCTTCATTGTTTCTGGAGCTTGGTTTGGGGTGGTTCTAGTTTCATAAATGTAGTAGGTGATATTGGAGTGTAATGTGCGTTACTGAGGAAATAATGAAAATGTTACCACTTTAGAAACTGTCGTGTCTCAGAACACTTAGTGTTAATTTGTTTTAGTGTTCAAATGACAGATCACTGGAGCATATGGTTTGATTAAAGTTTTTCTATTGTATTAATAATACTTTGTCTCTTTAAGATTGATTAAAAAACCAAACAACTACAAACCTTGAAACTCACATCAGAGATACGGATTCACTTTCAGAATCTGATTCTTAAAAGAGGGCAATAAAACACATTTCTTCTGACTTTGGAGGGGGGAAAGGGAGTATCCACACTCAAGAAGTCTGACTTGCGTGTTAGTATACAAGAAATGTTATACTGTTCTGATGCGTTGTAATAGTGGGGTTTTTTTTTTGATACCTATTCTTGATGGGTTTTGTCTTTTGTTTTGTTCATTGTTTTGTCTTTCCTCTTGAAAATAGTTTTGCTTGTATAACTTTATTTTGTTGTTGTTTGGTTTCTAGAGAGGCATATTAATTTTTATCTAACTGCTTTAGAATTGGACTTGATTGTAACCAAATTTTCTAGAAGCTATTTACAGCAGCAGAATATCAAAATAACAAAGCAGTTTAACTTAGAGCGTTCTTAATGTTTACATTATATGTCTCTTGGCCTTAATTATGTTGCAATGCTTTCTTAAAGTTGGTTATTCTGGAAAAAGTAGAAATCTGTCTTGGCTTCCTTCAAGACACCCGCACGTTTTTATCACACAAAAATAACTGCCTATAAACAAACAAACAAAATAATTCTTATGTCTTTGTAAGAAAATCAGCCCAGATCTTAAAAAACATACCACTGTACAGCATGTGACTCCTTTCATGTGAAGGTAACTGTATATTACAAAAAGAAAAAGCTTGCATATCTTGAATTTGTATGTGTAAAATGTACCTTAAAATCCATAGCTGATGAGAGAATAGGAATGTGCTGGTGTTACTAGCTTGCATTGTTATTTTAGACCTAATTATTTAAAGATTTTTTTTGAAGTGTAGTGGAATTGCAGAAACCCCAGTCATCCTGTGCGCTTCAAGTTACCGAGCATAGATACTTTAGAAATGATTTCCCAGCTTTTCTGAAGAAATTGAAAGAATTTTATTTTAAGTAACTTGGCTTGGTGCTCTAAATAATTGGTATTTAGAGGAGGGCATGAAAAGAGCAGAATGAAGATGACCATTTATGTATTAAGATTCTTGAAAATTTGGCAAAGGTGAAAAGCAAATTACAGAAGTATAGCACTGGGTGCAAACAAATGAGTTTCAAATTCAAAAGTGATCATTTGTTATATTTGCAGGCTGAACTAATGTGCGTATTTGCATCTATAGCATGTAGACTACTAGACTCATGCAGAATATGCCATATAGCGTGTGCGCTTTGAGACAGGCAGATAAAGATGATTCTGGTAACAAGTTGTTCCTGCCTTCCTCAGTACTGTCCGTCTGCTCAGTGGTGTAAATACCTTTTTCATTTTTTGTGGCAGATTTCTGCTTCTAGAGAGTATTTTCTTTCTAGAGAATATTTTCCCTACTGCTGCTTCCCTCCCCGCCCCGGTCTTCTGCTTGGGAAGAAAAGGAAAGGCCTTTCTGCAGCAAAGAATTTCCTCATCACAACTAAAGGATGCTCTAATAGAAGGGAATATCTTACTGAACTGCTGAAGGGATACTGAAATGCCTGTCTGGGGCCATTTCCACGTACCACTTGAGATTTTCTGCTTGGTGGGGTTCACACAGCTTGCCAGAGATGTAATAGCAGGTGCTTTACCTCCAATTTTGCTGAGCAGTTACCTTGA
This sequence comes from Chauna torquata, assembly GCA_013399475.1. NCBI lineage: Eukaryota > Metazoa > Chordata > Aves > Anseriformes > Anhimidae > Chauna > Chauna torquata. The sequence goes on from VXAL01005839.1 coordinate 479,078, forward strand.
GCTGAAACACTTGCTTCTCTTGCCTCTCGTACCCTCCCAGGTGTATTCCTCATGACTACCAGCATGACTTGTAGTGGTAGCCGTGGTAGTAACGGCTGAAACTGAGAAGATAATGAAGGCGTGCTCTTGGGCCAAGTGTTTCTCAGTGCTGCTGCTGGTGATATTTGCTGCTTAGGTTTCTTGAGACTGGAAAGGCTTCTTTTGGCCAAAGTCTTAAGGTAGTGTCTACTCCCATGGTGTTCAGCTGCAGGGTTTCTTTTAGTTCCAACTTCTGTTGTCCATTTGGGGCTTGTAAATAAGCAATCAGGAGACCAACCATATACCCACTGCAATATAATTTCTGTTAATAATGTCAAGGCTTTATTGAATTCCAATGTAAGAAAGAGTCTTCTAAGGGAAGCAGTTTTTAACTGTTTAAAAAAGATCTTCATGTAGATATGGTGATCCTCAGATCAGAGTGCAACCAATTTTCAAAACAAAACAACACAACCATATGTGAACAATCACATCCTCTAGTCTCAAGTGATTTTCTGTATTTGAAAATGTTTTCCTTCTTAAAGACATGCACACTACCATGCAATTAACTGCAAACAGAAAAGTTTTGTAGAAGGTTGCACTTGTTATCTAGCTGTAAAGAAAGGACTAATGATGAGAGCTAGGCATAGCTTTATTAGCTGCTAAAACTGGAGATAAAAAGCTGTTCTCTTCCTTCCGAAGTGCTTAGATAAAACATTGCAAGTTGTGGTCTCAAGTAACACTGATTTTACTCTAATATTGATAGATAATAATAAGGAAGAATACAAAACACAACAACATTTTAATGTAAACACTTGAAATGGATTTATTTTAAAAAAAATCATTTGTACAATTTGGATCATACAGTATTCTTCTGTATGCCTTAAATTACAAGCCTCCAGCTTTTAAAAATGCTGCCCAGTACAAAAGTGATAACATAAAACTAGTGTTTATTTATATAAACCAGCACTATACATCACTAAATATCACCCTAAATAGTCTCTTCACCAGTGTCAATGAGTGGAGAAGAGATGGAAGATCAGCCTTTGCAGCCTTTAAGGGCTTCCTTCTTCCCCTTACAGTTCAGTCTTCAGCAGCTTCAGTGCTTTCTGCATATTCGAATACACTAGAAATGAAATATTCACACATGTTATTTTTGTTGCAACTTCCTCTGCCGGGGACCGATTACTGCAGAGAAATGCTGCTGTTGCTGAAGTTGTGCCCAGATGCCTCTGGCTATGCTCATTCTGATGCACTATGCTCTACAGCCTCTTGCAGGTATTTTGTGGGCGCCACTGTGTAATTTCAACTGGTGAGGACATACTCGGTTATTGCAAACACACGGGTGTCTGCGGGCCAGAAAGGGGAGCTGTGCAGCATGCAGGGTCCTAGTGCAGTGACGGAGGGCTTAACTCTTTACTGCTCCCAGAACGGTTCCTGACCTGGCCTGGCAGGGCTGTGTGCGTGAGTTCTCACTGTTGCTTACGGTGAACACTACTGAGTAATGCAATTCCTGTTGACGTATGCTTTCTTTTCGAAGGAGGTGGATGTTTAAGGCTCCAGGGCTGTGCCATCATTCTCTTCATCTCAATGAATTTAAGTCTAGCATCCTGTTTAATTTTCTAAGGGTTATATTTGGACTTTGGAAAGCCTAAGGTCAAGCAGACCCAGTGACCTGGAGCAGCAGGGCTAAAGGATCAATTGTACGGCAACACCGAATGAAACGATGCCAAGTGCTGCTTTCACAACAAAGCATTTTCAGTGTTTTTTAAAACCTCATAAAATGAACATGAAAATGGATTTTTATTTTTCTGAGCCTGAGTCCTCTGGACTCATCCTCGGAGTGTTTGTACTGCAAAGCATGACTGGGTAAGTTAACATGCAGAGTTAAGTCATGCAGTTATACCCTTCCCAAACCTACCCTTAGCTTGGGTAACTGTTGGATAACTGCCCTTCAGCAAGCACTGATGGCAAGTGTGTAATGCCTGGTGTTATTCCTTGTCGTGTGAAAAATTTGACTGCTTTGAGAGTACACTACTTACACAACGAAATGTCGGAGGGCTCATACGCGTAGAGGCGGTTTGAGTATCTTCCAGTAATATCAGCTCTCACAGTCAGGGAAGGATCTGGAAAAAAAGGAGGAGAAAAGTTGCAGAGCACAGCATTAACCTTCAAGCAGGAGGAAATAAACCTTTCTGCATTCCTGTTTCCTTCCTAAGTGTTTCTGCAAGACAAGTCTGCTTCCACTGACAACCAACAGATTGTTTTCTGCAGAGTTAACTGAAGTTTCAGTGTTGTGTTGTGCTTGCAGGTTTATTAGGGAGGGGATGGGTTTGATTCTGATCATTGTTGATCAGCCTCAGACCCCGTGTCACTGCATAGTACATGAATTGACTCGGCAAGCTGGGACTGCTTTCAGGCTACAAATGTTAAGAAAGAAATAATGAAGAAATGGTACAGCAGTTGCTTTGGTCTACTGAAAATGGTCATCATGGCCTAGATTTATGAAGATGTGTTAATGCTATGTATATATAAGTATACGAGGTTGCCTGTTTCTTCTGGGAGAGGGAATACCTGGTTGCATGCATGGCCACTGGTAAGTCTCTAAAATGCAAATGCTTGTGAGGGATTTGTGCAAGGTGCTGGAGCACGGAGCTATGTACTGAGCTTTGACAATCAGCCCCTGAAGCATCTGGGATCACTGCTGTTCCTGTGATGCCTGAGATGGTGTTACAGACAGACCTGTGGGATTTGCAATGTTTCTAGAAACGGGAGGATGAGCAATGTTGAGCCAAAGCCTTCCTATTCCAGTGACGGTGGCATCGTGCCATATGCATGGCTGGGGCTGCTTTGCATTTTAATCCTCTTTAGAGAGCGGCAGCTTCAGGGGTTAAAGGTGGTGCGCTCCCCAGTTTTCAGAGCCAGAGGGAGGCAGGCCGGGGGCTGTGGGGTGCTCTGGGCTGGGGGCACAGCCTGCCAAGAGGGGAAGAGCTTGTGGGTGAGCGGGCTGTGCCCTGCCCGCGCTGGGCTGGGGCTCTGGTGGGCTTGCTCGCCTCCCTGTCAGCGCACCTTTCCTTTTCCATTGCTGCTCTCTTCCTCGTACACTGTCTGCACTTGCCCAGAAAGACGCTCTCACTCAGTTATTTCCTTTTTTTTTTTTCTTACACACAACAAAACCAGTCCAAAATTCTGTATTTCTCATGGAATAAAATCCTGTTAATAAGCCTGGGGGTTTGGGATTGATTCATGGCAGAGGCTTCAATCTGAGATGTACTCACCAATGAACAAAATCCGAGGGACATACTGGCCGTCAGGTGCAAGGTTCTTGTCTGTGGTTTCATACTTAAAGAAAACAGATGAGGTTCCCAGTGAAGATTGCAAGAGGGCGTGTTACATTAAAGGTTTTTTTCTTTATACTCAGTGTTACCAAATACAATTTAAGCAATGCATTTCACAGTTTAAGAAATCCACTGCCTGGGTTACAATCTTTAACCAGGTAGAGCTGCAAATTGATCATAACCGTTAATGATGGTGTTACGTTAAACTCTAAATTCCTTCATATTTTCTGGTTATGATAGCTAGAGATGAAAGAGCTTTATTACTAAATCTATTACACTCCAGCACTGGCTGTTTTTTCCTAGCCAATTCTGGCTATAAAACTGCCTAATTATAGCTAGAGAAGCCATAATTAAAAATAAAATGTTATTGCTTTATTAACCAGGAAACTTACCACTAGGTTCAGGAGAATGAATTTTTCAGCCAGTTTCTGTATATCTTTATGTTCAGCAAAGACCTTCTTGAGTGCTAGAGTGAAAGCAATGAGTAATGACAGTCAAAAAAAGAAAAGCCCCTGAAATAGTCCTAGAAAAGAAAATTCAAACTGATAGAATCAAAATGAGAATTCCTGGTTTACAACTACAGCAAATAAAGACTGTAAGTTCATTTCACTGAAAGATGATTAAGTCAGTTTTATTCTGTGGTAAAGAGCAAGCATAATGGTACAAAATGTCCCTCCTTCCTTCAGATAGTGCAGCGCTCTCTCAAAGTTGTCTGCTCAAGTTCGAAGTTGAGCATTTGGCCCTTTAAACCTCCTATTCTACTATTGCGGCTTTTAGCTCCAGTTCTTCAGGCACGAACGACACAGTGTGGAGATACAGGACCTCAGCCTGGAATGTATGAAAGGATTTTAATGCTTGTACACAGCTGTTGATGGATGCACGGCTCTTGCCATGTGGGTCAGCTTGCAGGAGGAGGGACCCTTGGGTAAATCCTGAAACAATGGGCGAAGAGCCATCCCAGATACCAGAAATCCCCCAGGAGCTCGGTTTCAGCCTAGTTTGAATCTGACCAGGGACTAAATCTGTCACGACCATCAATGATATTGAGATCTGAATACTTTTTTTCTTCTTTTGTCCCTTTCCAATAAATTACTGTTTTTGATTACTCCTGCTCTTGCTATTAGTTTGGCTGATTGTTATGCAAACCAGAACCAGATTTATCACATGTCAAAACATGCTGACCTATATTCATTTCTGTATCTAGTCTGTATTGTGCAATACTGAATTATCATTTTTATTTCTGCACATCTGAAAATGCCTGTGTGTGACAGTGACATGTGGACATGTGCATCACCTCCTGTGTGTGTCCAAGTTAGCATTTGGCTACAGCTTACCCGGTGAGCAGATTTTTTTTTTTTAAACAGCATTTATCCCCAAAACCGAAACCCAGCTGATTTTTTTTTTTTTCCCCTGTGCAAAAGGATTACCTTGACTGTGTGGGCAGTCATCCAGGTGGTGGATAATCATCAGGGGTTTATTGCTGGGAAAGAAGATTCCTCGTTAGGGCTGGTGGTGCGCAGGGGAGGTGCTGGGGGATGCGCGGGACGCGCGGGATGCACGACGGGGCGCGGTACCTGTTCTTGGCGCGGAAGAGGGCTTCCTCGTACGTCTGCGTCCACACCAGCTGGTCTCCCCAGCCTGCGAGGGGAGGACAGACGAAGCGTTACAAGCGGGGATCGCGTCCCACCCCAGCCAGCCTGCGCCAGAAAGGGCTTCGGACGAACGCGCTGCCAGAGGGCTTTAAGTCAGGAAAAAGGAGCGGGTAGAAAATGCATTTGCAGAATGGGTTGCAGGAAAATTAATTTCATAGAACGTGATAGCAATCAAAACTTTTGATTGCTTTTTATTTATTTTAATTTTCATTCATCCGTATATTTATTTTTACCTCTGGAGAGTGTCTGAGGCAGTTTTGGTTTAGTGTTAGTTTCCTTCGTCTCCTTCTTGCCTATATCCTTTGCCAGAGCACAGGAGATGGCAACGAGCAGCAGGAACATGGACACGTAATTCTTCTCCATGGCTGCTCCTGGGATGGAGGAGAGAAACTTCATTTTGCCGTGCCTCCCAAGCTGCTGCTTTGAGGCGAGCAGCAGATAAGCAGCGGTAGCGTGGCGGTCAGGTATGCAGCAGGGTGAGTCAGGGCTGCAATTAACTGCTCCAGGTAGGGGCCTGGGCTTGGGGGAATGTAAAGGAAACGTGAGGTTTGCTTAGCAGATTGTCATGAAGGACTTGGCTGCTTTCTGCTGCTGTGTTAGTGCTATTGAGCTGCGATCCTGTTAAGATGCACAAATACGTGTTAGTTTCCCTCTGTTCTTTTTACATATATTGAGTTAGCTCATTGAAACAACAGAGTTTTGGCAATTTCAAAAGCACTTTTAAGTCCTAATAAATTCACAGTGTTACAGTAACTGAGCACTTTAGCAGCCCAGGTGCTGAAAGATTAGCTTGTCCAGGCTCTTCCTCCATTTTGCAGCAGGAGCAACTCAAATGAGATGTAGAACTTTAAGATAGGTATAATAGCGATAAGTTAGCATAGATGCAGCTTAAAGCCATTGTAGAAATTTGTATCCTGTCTTCTCCCTTAAAAGTATCATCTAATCTTGAAAAACAGTAGAATCTATGATGAAAAGAGTGGGGAAGAGATGCCCGGTGGAACAGTGGGAACAAATACAGTTTGCTGGTTTAAGCAACACAAAACAGAGAGCTTTTCCTGAGCCTGACTCTGGGGCATGGAGACGGAGGTGAGACATGTCTGATGGGAAGCACCTCAGCGTTTCAGCGGGGATACTTTGAAGGGGGAAAAACACTAGCAACATGACTATGTGTTCTAATTAAATTTCCTCCTGAAAACTGGAATACCAATACACTGGGTACACCAGGAAGACCTAAGATATCCCAAAAGCTATACAGAAAACTCAAAACATTCATACAAAAGTTACAACAGACTGACAGCTTTTAAAATTCAGACAATGAAAATGAAAAGGCCAGGAAAAGAGATGCATTTTTCCGGGTAGGAACTGCAGGAGGAAGCATTAGTTGAATTTGCATCAGTGATACAGTGCTCTTAGCTACTGGGACGTCCAATAGACCTCAAGCATCCACAGAGTTACAGTTTCAAGGACATGAAATGTGATTTTGCAAGAGACTGCCTGTCCTAAGAAAAGTCTTCTTGGCAAGGAAGAAATTTGAGTAAAGTTAAACAAAATGCAGTAGATTTTCAGGACTGCCTTGAGCAGTTTTTGCTAGAGCTGTATAGCAGAAGTAATGCTTATTTAAAGAAAAAGAAAAAGAAAGAAAGAGAAAAAAAAAAAAGGTATTGGACAACCAGGAAGTCAAAGACCAGGCAAAGTTTACGCTGTTGCTGGTGCAGAAAGCCAAGACAGAAACATTACACCTGCTCTTTCAAAACTTCCCCTCTGGAAAGCTGTGTGCACTTCTGCTAAGTTTTCCATCCCCACAAAACCTCTCCTGCTTCTTTTAACCTGCAAAGACAACATTTCTCTACACGTTTTCTTGATAGCAAGCTGTACCAAACTGTGCCTACATTGCTGCGGTCTTTTCTTTCCAATGACCAGCAGCCACAGCTCCAGGTAACCTGAGCACTCCCGCGGGTAGTTTCTAAAGAAGCGTGCAGTGCCTTACCTTGTTTACTCTCCCAGATGCTTGCCGGGGTGCGAAGGTGTTCCCGGTTACAGTGTGAACACCGTGGTTCCTACTGCCTATTTATGCACCTTCGCACACCCCAACTCCACCCACAAGCTTTGAATTTGAATAGTACTTCCAAAGAGCTAAACTTTCCAATTTTCCCCCCACCAAAACATTCAGGGTTAATTTTGTAATTAATTAACATCACATTTTCCTACTGAGCACTGTATATAAAGCTCAGAGCTGTTTCTAGGGACTTTTTGAACATTTAGGAAAGGTGATTTTAAAATGTTGGCAAAGATCCAAGTCCAGGTAAGCTTAAGTCAGGACTCCTGATTTGCCTGAAGAGTGATTTGTCTTTTTTTGATTGGTTGGAAAATGAACACAGGTCACTGTTCTTTTATTTCTCTGAAAAAGTTAAATTGATGACTCAGAGCTTTAGATGTTAATTAGATAATTGACTGTGCACGTTATACAGATATGTACATATATACATGCACGTATAACGCCACATAGGAAAATTTTAATGAAGTCTAAAAGAAAGGTTGTAAAGCTCTTCACAGGATTGTATTTGGAAGCTATAACAATATGTTCGTAAGTTGAGGTCTAAAGAAACATTTAACTCAAATTCCATGTTTAGTTAATTGCGTAGGCACTTATTTTTAACTACACCATGAAAATCAACCATTTTACGTTTCAGATACACATAATATAGAGTGCAACACTGAGGAAAAGTGTAGCTCTTTCCTAGGTGGCTGGAAGACCACCCCCTGTACTCTGCTGGTGGTCCTTCCTCAGAGGTCAATGCGAGGAAATCAAAGTATGTTGTCCTTGGTGCATGCCTCATCTATTTTATTGAGATTAAAATCACATGTTCACAGGCAGTGAGCACTTACCGTTATTCAGCTGGGTAGGTGAAATCCATCAGGTATATGGATTTTCCTGTCTGAAATTCACAGTGCTCTTTGATGGCTGCTAATGACACATTTTTTCTGAGTATACTTAAGAGAATATAGTACTTTGGATCACTTTTAAAAAAATCTTTTGTAAAGAGTAATTAGGACAATGAGGTGCAGAAGCAAGGTGTTGAACTCAAGTGAAGAAGTAATTACTTTTCTTTACAAATGTACAGTAGTACCATGCTTTGCTTAAATGCTTGACTTGTTAGAAGGGTGAAAGCAAAGCTCCCAGGGAGACCAGATACTGTAACTCCCGTTTCTGTGTGTTTTATGTCATGTATAGCCTAATCAAGGAGTGAAATAAGAGAAAGAGATTGCATATGAATTCACGCTCCTACTCCAGTACTTTTCTCTGAAGAGTTGGAGATGTATTTTGTTAGCTTCACCATTGTGTATCCAAATCACATCCATGTAGATTTTCTATTAAAACATACAGCAAAATAAGTTTCCAAGGTCTGTATTTGGACATACGAGTACTCACTTTGGACAATTAGGTTACATCCTTAATCCGCCTCAGTGTACATATAGGAGTCAAAGATTAGGTGCCCATTTCTGAAATCTTGGTCTTACCTCAGACAATTCTTAATCGTAATTTAATATGCTCTTGCTGACTGTCTTCTCAGGTCACACCTGGTAGCGTTTGGTAGTTTTAAGCCTGTAACAGAAGTTCTAGCTGTTCTCTGGTTAAGTGAAGAGATAATGAGCACGTAGGCTCCCACTCACACACTTGGAGTAAAAATGGATTTTGTCTAAAAATGCACTCTCAAAACTAAGCACGCATCCACCCCCGGCTCCTGCCTTAGATGCATTTCCGCCTAATTTGTAGCTTTGCTTTCTCCTGTATTTAGGAGATGCACTTACTTTAGCCTATTTCCACACAGCTTTACACTGCTTTTTAAGAATTGTTGCCTACTGATAACTCAGTAACTCAAACATAACTACTCACAGGGATTATACTGTCATCTGAAACCCAGTGATCTCAGAGAGCTAGTTGAATACATCTCTAAAGCAGCCTTGTGCTTTGTTAATGAAGGGAGAGGGTTGCTCAGCCTTTCCCACAGTTCTCTGCTTGGGTTCTGAGACTCCACCAGCCACTGAGTTAGCTTCTGGCTGCTTATCAGAGGCTACATGATGCACCTCGGTGGCCAAATCCTGCTGGAATTGCCCCAGGAGAACTTGGAACAAAGTAGGACTATCCCAGAAGGTTTTTCCTCTTTTGATATAAAGATTTGGTAGACCCCATTATGGTTAATATTTAGCATCTTTACAAAGTTAGTCATTGAATTTTTACTTTGATTTTCATTCCTCTGGTCTGTAGGTACCTTCACTTATCATAGCACACAGAAATCATCACAGTTTTGGTGACTGGTATTATAGCCCTTTTAAAGGCATTTTCTGAAGCAGTTAATTTTTCCTTATGTTTTGTAATAAGTTTTAGACTTCACAGAAGCACAGGAAATTCAGCCATTTCTCCGCATTTCATAAAAAATCCATTCTTCCAAGTCTCATGATCTGCTGCTCAGAATAAAAACAAAAGCTTTACATAGAAAGAATAGAAGTAAAGAATGAAACATATAGTCTGTCACATGTTAGAAATACTCTGAGTCAAAGCCAGAGACTGGTGTATCTGGGAGTCAGTGAGCTTCTAGTGCTGTTAAAATAGTAATATATTGTTAGACACAGTGATTGAAAGTAGAATACATTCATTTGAGAACTGGTCAAACTTCCTTAGTCTATGCGTTAACCATCTGAACTGAATGGTATTTTTTTTTTTCACCTGAAAGCTACTTGGATGAAATTTGCCTGATAGTTTTTCTGCAAAAGCTTTCACCCTACATTTTAGGAGCTCAGACACCTCCGACACCTATGGCAGATGCAGGTCTCATTCTCTCTCTCTCTCTCTCTCTCTCTCCTCTTTAAATAATTTAAACCTTTATCTTGTACATTGTAGTTACGTGCCCTCTGCATTAGGATACTGCGTGATGATCACTGTTCACTGTCAGGCATGTCAATACCATTTTGTTTTTTATTAATAGCCATTCGTGCTGGAGAAGGTAGCAGACCCCAGATAGCCCACTTCTCAGCACAGTATTTGCTATGTTAAGCAAGAAAGTGGTTTGTTTTTTTTTTTTTCTGATGTTGGCTCAAGGAACTTTTCCTAATACATGCAAGCTGAGAGCACTCCTAAAAGAGAGACTAGGAGGGACTTGGTATCTTATAAGTGGTTGAAACACTCTCCTGAGACTTGGAAAAGCATGGTTCAACCATTCTTCTTTCCACTCATTTTCAGTACAAAATTGTGTTTTAAGACAGAGATGGTAATCCAAAACTTCAGCAGATTTCTACTTCTGAACACTCAAATTTGGTAACCGGAGTTCAGGTAAATATCTGCTGAGAACCTGGCAGTTTGTCTTGATGGATGATGATTTCCCAAAATATGTCAGCCTAACACATTCCCCTTTTTTTGTTGAATGAATTACTCTATTGGAGTACCTACAGTTTATTGGTAATATTTTTCAGAATGGATAGCAGAAGAGATGGTTAGTTTTTAAAATATCACATTCTTATAAATATCTGCTCCTTCGATCACTGCTTTCCAAACAAAAGACCAATCTGACAGGATTTTGAGATACCTGAAGACATTCTCACTTGCATATGCAAGTTTTTAATACAAATCAACACCACTTGATATAAATTGGCAGGCTGGAATGCAACCATGAACGATCCTTTACATAGCCTCAGACAAAGATGGGGATTTATCTTGTAACCGGTTCTTATATTATACTCTGTTTTGCGCTGTGAAGTGCTGGGATGTCTGGAAGGCATTGCTGAATGATGTATTTCAAAATCCATATGTCATTTGAACAGCCATAGTAAATACACCTGCTCTTCTGTTGTTTAGTGCCCTTTTTCGCAACAGTAAGGAGGCTATCAAGATCTCTTTCCAAGGAGTCTCAAGGTTTTCAGCATATGTGGGACTTAATTGTTCACAATGTATTTAGTAAGAGAAAGCCTGATCCTGACAACAATCAGATTTAACTTTGAAATGAAATGAATTCAGTGAATGAATGAAGAGGAATTCTTTGGTAGGAGGGACTGGGAAGCTGGGGGCGTACCTCAGCCTATGGAGAAGACTGTTTATCTGGTCTTCTTAACTGGGCTAGTTGGTTATGATTGGGAAGGCTTCATGCCTGAAATTCTTGTATTGAATTTTAAGTAAATGCACTTTAATTAATTAAAGTAATCAGCTGTGTTTAAAACCAGAAAAAAATCTGTACTTGAGTATTAAAGCCAATCACTCCTCCCCAGTCTGAGCAACTGATGTTCGATTTTCAGGATTGCTTGCAATCTGTAAGCCAACAGTTTTCTATTTTTGCTATAACATAATCTATGAGGACGGTGGGAGGACTCTTGGGTTTTGAACAGCTTAGTTTTGTAGCTGGTATCACCTGGAGAGTTTTAATTAACCCATTTCTGTTAGTCAAACTTGTTCATAAAACCTGCCTCCCCTGCTCATTGGATAAGCTCTGTTACGAACAAAGTAGTTTAGCCGTAAGGTCCATAATTCAGTGAGTCTCCTGGAGCTGCCACCTCACTGTGATCTTTCCGTTTGCCTCCCTGTATCCATTGTTCTTATCTTGAATTTATGTTTGATCTGTAGCCCAGACCCAGACCATTCAGTTTTCTAGATGATTTACATCTAAGATCAGGAGATTTTGGCTTCTAGTGAGCATAAGTGCCCTCTGCACCATGAAAAGTGTCTGTATTTTTTCTCTGGAACACGTCAGGTGCCAAATCCCATTCACAAATCAGCTGAAGCAAAGAAACAATCTTTCCTGCAATGGATGCAACCCTGGACTAGTCTGTGCTCTACTTTTCTAAAAGTGCCTCACAAGCAGCCACTGATACAATAAATAGAGAAGAAACACATGATGTCAGCTCTGACTCCCAGAATTGGTCCCTACGTAGTAAGGGGAGTCCATTCTTGCTTGACTCGTACTTGAGTGCTTACAAAAATAAAGGATTCCCTCCTCATTTGCTTTCTTTTTTTTTTTCTTTTTACAATGACCAATACACTTGACTGCTTTAGTGTGCCATGTGTCTGTAGTGAAATTCCAGCTGAACCCTCTGACGCAACTCTTTTCTCAGCCCCACTACTGCTTGTGTGTTAATCTCACATTATTAAATATCACTTTTGTGTTCAGGCCAATATCCTAATCAGCATCACCTCTGCAATGAAGCTTATTTGTTCTGCTGCGTTCGTCTCTGTTATTGGTGCTGCTGATCTTTTTCTTCAAGCTGCGTAGGCTATAGTGGTGTTAACACCTTCTAGCTGGCACGATGTGGTCCACAGCAGACTCCATCTTCTCCCAGATTCTTGACATTGCCTTGGCTTGTGTGTTTATCACAGAATGTGAAGTTGCAGTGAATCACATAGATTGCTCAATTTTAAGGGACTCTTCTTCGAGGTTCAGCTGTCATTCTTCAGCAGGTCTCACAGTTGTCATGTTTCCAATTTTCCACTATGTCCCCACCATGTTCCCACAGTACCCTTTGTTCTCCCTCTGCTTCAGTCTGAACAGGATGAGGGTCTTTGCTTGGACAATTCCAGGTGCCTTGTCAAGGTTAAGTCTGGGATTTGGCACTCTCATTTTCTGAGTTGGATTTCCTGAGTCCTGAATATAGTCTGGTATTTTGTCAGGGTCTCAGACAAAAAAATTGTAAAACTGACCCTCCAGATTTAGATCAGTTATAAAACCCTCCATGTTTTTACTTTTTTCTCTTCTCTTCTCTTCTCTTCTCTTCTCTTCTCTTCTCTTCTCTTCTCTTCTCTCTTCTCTCTTTTTATTGGGAAAAAGTTTTTTCACCCCCCCACCCCGAATGCAGTACTCATTAAATTTCTGTCTAATTTCACAGCAGACCTCCTCTACTGAAATTCAAAGAGAAGTTGGCTGAGCTTGTCTAACCTCTGGAAGAGGAGGCTAAGGGACTGCATAATAGCAGCCTGCAGCTACCTGAATAAATGTTACAAAGATGATGCTTCCAAACTGGGCTAGCAGCGGATGACAAAACAATGTATGAGGACCATGAACTGTGGCTTGGGAGATTCATAGTGGACATCAGGAAAGTTATCTTCATGAGAACAGTAGTGTAGCAGTGGCACTGGTTACCCAGAGAAGTGGAGGGACAGCTCTACTCTCAGTTTTCCAAGAGCTAGCTCAACAAAGTTTGAATCTTAATGTCATTATTCAGTGATCATGCAGAAGGATGGGGTTGGAAAGAGTACCTTCATTCTGTGTCTGACCTTCAGATGTTTAACAGTTTATAACATGAACTTAGCAATAACGTATCAGCCTGTTCCAGCTGGTTCATGCTATGAGGTAGTTCCTAATGCAGGTTGCTGAACGTGCTTCAGAAGGCTTCTCACTACAATCGTTGTCTGCAAATATTGACATAATATACTTCCTTTAGTTACATAGTATCTTAATGAGGTGTTATAGACCACTGGTTTGCCTTCCCATTGCAAAAAGTCATTCTGTCACGGAATGCCTCAAATTTCACATTTCCCTTACTTTTTAATTTATTTTCAGGTTGCCCATATGTATGTGTTATAGGTTGCCTATATATCTATGCTATATTGATATTCTAGTTTCTAAAATAATCCATATTTACCAATGCAACAGGAACATTAGGGACATATACCCTAAAAAGGTCTTAACCAAGGTTACCCTTAAAAATCCCTGTAGAGCTACAAATTCTGACATAGTCGCATGACAGAATTCTTCCTCTTTTTGCATTCCCTGTTTGTATGAGCATTGATTTTTGCTGGTTTTTCACTGTTCCTGCTGCCCAAACCCCACTTACTGCAAAAATAGTCCATCTCACAAAGAAAAGAGTCTTTCCCCTTATTTCTTTGAAGAGTAGCTTTTTATTGCCAATAATCTAGCATACTTTGCTGGTGCACTGCCTTGAGTTTCTTGCTAAAGAATGTCTGTGCAGAATGCTGACACAGATTCAGGATCAATGACAGTGGCTTCTCAAAGATCATCCATCATGAAGCAACCGAGCCATTCTCTCAGTCAGGGAACATGCCAAAACACAGTGACCTTGGATGACAGAAGATACATCTGTCATAACATCCTTACAGTAAAACTGATGAAGTAAGGACTAGGTAAGAGGCGAGTGATATGGACTGAAATCTGGATGAACTGCCAGGGTCAAAGGGTTGTGACCAGTAGCACAAAGTCCATCTGGAGGCCAGTCACTAGTGGTATACCCCAGGGGTCAATACTGGGGCCAATATCATTCAACATCTTCATTAATGGATGAAAAGAGTGCACCCTCAACAAGTCTGCAGGTGATACAAAGGTGGAAGGAATGGTTGATAGACCAGATGGTTGTGCTACCATGCAGAGGAACCTTGACAGGTTGGAGAAATGAACCAACGGGAACTTCATGAAGTTCAACAAAGACCAATGCAATGTTCTGCACCTGGGGAGGCACCAGTAAGTGCTGGGGTTCAACCAGCTGGAAAGCAGCTTTGCCAAAAATGACCTAGGGGGTCCTGGTGGACAAGAAGTTACACATGAGCCGGCAACATCCCCTTGCAGCAAGGGCAGCCAACAGCATCCTGGGCTGCATTTGGCAGAGCATTGCCAGCAGGTCAAGGGAGGTGAGGCCACATTTGGAGTTCTGTAGTGCTTCCCACTACAGGAGAGATATGGACATACTGGAGCAAGTCCAGGAAGTGGTGTTAAAGATGGTGAAGGGATGGGGCATCTGTCATTCGAGAAGAGGCTGAGAGAGCTGGGACTGTTCATCCTGGAGAAGAGAAGGCTCAGGGTTCTCTTATCAATATATATAAATATATGATGAGGGAAAGTAAAGACGACAGACCCAGATTCTTCTCAGTAACATCAAGTGACAGAATGAGAGGAAATGGGCTCAAACTGAAATTCAGGAAATTCCGTGCAAATGTAAGAGAAAACTTTTTTTTTTTTTCAAAACTGAGGATGATCGGGCACTGGAACAGGTTGCCCCCCACAGAAGATATGGAGTTTCCATCCTTGGACTGGAGAATCAATCCAAAACCCAACTGGATATGGCCCTGAGCAACCTGCCATAGCTGATCCGGCTTTGAGTGGGAGGATTGGACTCCACAATCTCCAGAGGCGCCTTTCAAATTCAATGATTCTGTGATTTTGTGATTCTATATATGTATGTTGCATCTATGAAAGAAAGATTAAATAGTATAAAGGTGAACTTCTAATTGATCCCAGACACATTCCACTCTCAGCTACAGCTGACCTATTGCTATATAAAAGCTAAATTAATAGAAAAACACCATACTGTTGTCACAGATCAGGATGTTATTGCTGGAATGGTAATGACTGCTTATTAATTTTTACCCATGGGATGCTCATGTTTCACCGCTGTGTGGGTCATATACTGTACAAATATTGTTGTATTATCCCTATTAGAATAGTTAGCTGGCTAATTAAGCCTATTAAAATGACTTAAGGATACGTGTTCTTAAAGTCTTGTTTAAACGTTATGGCATGGAAGTGGTAAGCACACTCCCTCAGGTGGTGACACTAAATACGCAGGAATAGTCATGGGGAGCTGATAGGAGAATGGGTGTTCCCACTCTCCTGCTGGCCCAGTTCCAGCTGGTGTCATGAGGCTCTATCTTCACATTCAAATGCAGTGAAATGCTTTCATGCTGCTCCTTTAAAACTGCATTTTTTGTAGCTTGCATAAGCACTGATATCCTGAGTCTTGTGGAATACTTAGTTTACTGTGGTCCAACAGCTGAGATATGTTTCAGCTATGCCTAGCCTAGATACTTAGAAGGTGGGACAGAGCAGCCAAGTCTCATTTCTCCTCCCTCCCAATGAGGTCATTCTGGCAGCTACGAATGGCTAAAATAGAAGTGAGTTTAGGCAATGTGGTCTTCTATTCAGCTGTTCCCTGTATCCAGCTGTACCACTGGGGTATTCCGTAAGACATAGGGAATTCCCACATGGTCAAGTCACAGGTGGTCTGACTGCCAATAAAGTTGGGTGGGAAAGATGGAGATGGGAGAGTGATCTGAAAGCAGAGCACTTAAAGCCTCATGAGGAGTCATATGTATGTAAAATTGTGCATATTAGAGATGTTATGTCAATGGTCTTTTAGGAGCCACTTGTGCTTTTAACCTACCTATAAGGAAAAGATGAAATACAGTGCCATTTATTGTTTTCTGGTGAAAAATATGGAGCTGTCCTACTTAGATTAGTTAAGTTTTCAGAGTCGAATGCAAGAACTCTTTATGAACTCCAGCAGGCTGGAGATTCAGTTCCTGTACTCCTGCTGCATATCATGCAGCTGGTGGAGGGCTGGCTGGCACCAGCAGCCCACTGTGTTTTGCAGGTGTCACCAGGTGGAAATAACCTGAGGCCAACAGGTAGCACCTATCTACTTTCTGGCATGGGTGGGGGGATATAAATCAGCAGCACAGTAGGAATGTACGTGTCTATGTATGCTTGGTCTTTGCTTAAAGTGAAGCTTTGCTGTTGCAGTATCTGCTGCTTTGGTGGATTGACTAACAGTGCTGAGATCCAAGTTACTAATTCAATACAGAGTGCTGCACCCTCCACTGCCTGTGAGATTTAAATGTCAAATATCTTACTAAAAAGCAAAAAAAGACAAACAAACTCAAGATAATGTGTAGCTGACTCAGGTAAATGACGTCAGTTTCCTGGAGAGAAGCAAATCATCTAGGCTATGCTCTTCGGTAATGCACAACAACGTGGGTACCACACGCTTCTGCTGACAGATCACAGGCATGGGAGCCTGTAATGGGCTTTTTTTTGTTTCCTCTCATCCTGGTGGGGTGTCTGTGTGCATCAGTTCTCCCATCTGTAAACCAAAAATGATGAATATTAATGTTATTTTCATTATAAGTTTATATGACGGAGGTAACTTTCACCTTTCTCATGTGATGATCAAATAACCTGCAAACAGTTGGTAGGCTGCACCATCTGTTCTAGCTCCCTACACTTTCTATTTTAAAATCCAGAAAGGAAGACCCAGATATGTCATCCAAAAGCCCAAAATAACTTGCAGCTTTAGATGAGGTTGATGTGGACACTTGGGTGTTGAAAATGTCATGCCTGTGTACGTGAGAAGCCATGCTCCGTGGTTGGCCTCCAGCATGGTCTCCTGTAAAGTCTTTCTCTTCTCTCCTCTCGTAGAAGAAAATGACAATCTATCAGACTGTGCATCCAACTAATGCCTTCACTGTTGTTGTATTAAAGCTGTTCATTATATTCAGGTTTCTTCTTAAGATTGACCAATAAGATTGTAGCACCTGTATTTCCTTGCAAACTTCCTGGTTGATGTGTGTAATGTATCAGCATCTATGTAGGAACAGTCCCACTTTCTGCTCTTGCTGTTGTGGCTTAGTGCCAAAAATAAATAAATAACATTCTTATAACTTATTAACTAAAACAGAGTCATCTGAAAATCCTAAGAATTGACGTGAGCAGCAGCAAGCTGCAACTTGAACTGGGAGACCATCCTTCTGATGGTTGACACTGCTCTGCCTGTGAAACTTTAGTGTGAATGCACTGTAATAATAGGAATTTTTCAGCTGTCTCTCTGAGGCAATAAGATGGGTTTTGAAATAAAACCAGCCCATTTCTGCTGTTAAATACAAGAAACATAGGAACATAAAGCTCCTAATGCCAGTAGCTATACTTTTTAACTATTTCATTGCAGGCTATAAGAATTTCCAGGAATCTATGTGTACGTGCTTGGACTGCTAGAGCCTGTGCTGTGAAAATGTGTTGTACTACATATGTTGAGAGGTGCTCAGAGAAGTCAGTGGGACCATTTGCCACATGTGCATGTGGTTAGCAGAGCTAGGGCCTAGCTACTCAGAGGCTTTTTAGTTCCTTCTGATTCTGGGAATGAGAAAAAAACGATTTAACAAATCTTTTCCAGATAACTGACATGTGCGTTGGAAAACTAAAGATACTTAAAGATGTTCATGTTAAAGGTTGAAAGATGTTCATTTAATGGAAGAGGTGTTAAATTCACAAAAGTGTGGGGAAAATGAAACTAATGCTCTTGTTCACAGGTAATTTAAAATGAAAGAAGGAATATTCCAGAGGTATTATTTTTACTGCATGATCGTAAAGTTTTCTTTCTGTTACTAATGTTATTTATGTAAAGTAGAATGACTTGTCTCCTCTGCAGCCCCATCAAGTGAAACTATTAGCAAGGATCCCACCAGGAAAGTGAGTTTTTTACTTTCACAAGAGCACACCATGTTGTAGCCTGTTGGCTTTTTTCCTGTTGCCCGTTTGATGAGCAATCAAACCTTCTATCATTTTGTTCAATGATCCAGGCTGTACTAAGCACAGAGATGTAAGCTTCCAGCTTCTCTGTTTAACTCTCTTCAATCTATCTTAACGCAATTTCTAAAAATTATTAGGTTAAAACCAAGCTTTGTTCTTGACTGCACAATTCCTTATTATAAAGGAATGATACTATGATGGTCTGTAAGGGGACTCTGAGCTTAAAAATGTCCCCATTTTTACAGGTCAGCCCTCATTAAGCCAACCTCAACCTGAACACCTCTTGCTTTTCCTGACTGCATCAGCTGGTCTAATAAAATAATTCACCTCCCCTTACAAACTGATTTATATGGAAATCTTGCTTGATAAAACATTTTGAAGTGGAAGACACATTATGGCAGGAGCTGAATTCAGTAAAACCACCTAGTCAGGTGCATGAAAATGCTGGCCCGATTTTCTTTGTTTCATTCTGCCTGGTGAGTCTTGCCCAGAACAACCTGCAGAGCTGGCAAGCAGGAATCTGGAATAGCAGCAGCCCTGGGTGTTGGCTTTCTGCTTTGTGGCACCATAGCAATTTGGGAGTGGCTTTGTTTAATTAATAATCAAAATACACCACTTGCTGCTTTTAGTTTTATTAGGGAAGAGGAGAGAGCAGCTATGGCTGGTCGCAGTGATAAGGTTTAAATGTTATAGGACATAAATGGTAAAGATTCTTTTTCTGTTCGTGGAAGATGGTATTGCCTTCCTTTCTCTTTGTGTACTTTATGAAGGATGGTATTTCAGTCTGAACATACCGGACAGGGCATCCTAATGCAGTTCTAAGTTAGCAAACCTAAGAAGGCTAAAAGTTAAAGCTGGGTTTATTGTGCTGGTTAAACAATAGCTTGCAGCTAAGTTATCCAAAGAATGTGACTGCGTTTTTTGCTAACAGGAATTGAATTGGATACAACACTAAATGTAAATAAAAGCTCCATCCTATATTTCTTTTTAGTTTTGTTATATCTTTCTCCACTTTTAAGACTGTATAATTCTTCAGTTCATGCTGTCAATGTTAAAGATTTTCATGAAAGACCCAGCAACATTTCTTTCCTCATTAGCTGCAGATGCCAATGTTGATATTTTGAGAAAAAAATGCATATCTTGGGGGCGGTCATAATAACACTGGTTCTTTGTTTTAGTGAATATGCTCTCCCCTCTGCCAAAGACTTGTTTATAGCTTCTGTATCAGGTACTTCTTCAAAATAACAGTGGAGTCAGATTTGGAGCACTTTCTTTAATTCATTCATTTTTCATGTTATTTAAACTTTCGCAGGGGGACCAAAACTATGACTTAGGCATCCTTTTTGAATGGACAGACTGGAGATACAGAGAGTTGTTTGCTGTCAACAAATGCCTTTACAACTACCAGTAAAAAAAATCCTAACAAATTTTCCCACAACTTACTTCACAGTGTAGAGCTAGTCTGAAGCACAACAGCTTTACCGTAGTATCAATAAAGTGTTTTGGAAAACGTTAATATTTTTGCATCTAATATTTCAGTTCTTGATCAAAGGATAGGGTTTTCACTGTGTCAAACTGTCATTTTGAAAAAAAAAAATTGTTCGGGAACTTAAAGTAAGAGTTTTTCAAAATTGCTCATGCAAAAGTAGTGGAAGTTGTTTAGAAAAAGCAATTATTTTGGCTTCCCTTCCCACAATGAAGTTGTGTTGCAGAGCGTTGTCTGTGCTGTCTCTAACTCATGGACACCTGGTAAGATCTGGAAGTGTGAAGAATGCTTTAAATGAAAGTGTGAATCAGTCACAAGGTCAGCACTTTACAAGGGATTTAACCAGGTAGGCAGTGTGGTGGGATATTGGCTAGATGAAGTAGGTTAAGTCATGAGAAGATGGTGAACAGAAATGTGGCACAGCAGATGAAATGGTATGAATAGTGCTTCACAGGAGTCTTCCACTCAGTAGAAAATAGGATAGTGGAATTTTGCCTGGAGTAAAACAGTGAATTTAAGTGCTCGTTCAAATGCAGTGAGGCTTTTGAAAATATGAGAGCAAAAAAATCAAATTTTTGAAGTGACAATTCATTCGAACCGAAACTCCAGGAGAAAACATTAGAGATATTTGAGAAACTTTAGACTTAGCACTGGGGTATTCAACCCAGTTTTGCATCTGGGTCTTACTGTTACTGAAAGTACTCAGGATTGTGTCACCTGCACCGGGGCTACCAGAGCAGAGTGATGTTGTACATGCATGCAGCAGTGAAGGAATTGACAGGTCACGACGTAGCTACACGAGTGTTTGGGAAAGGTTCATCTTTGGAGTGGGAAATCTTAGTTCATGATATGATACAATGAGATATTTTAATCCCTGAAGGAATAAAATCAGCCTACTCAGCACTGAGGTTATGTTGGGAGATAGCGGAGATCATACTGTCATTTTGACAGATGGAGTGCCTCAGGTTCATAATTACAGACGATCTGTTAACTGCATAGCCAGGTGCCTTCGTTCCTACACTGTCCCTTCCTTTCATTCACTGGAGAACTTACCCTTTCTTCTTGGATGAGCTTTGTTATATTGCTGAATACCCATTCAGGGTATATGAAGAGTTTCGCTTTTGCCAGACATGGTATTGAGGTTAAGCTAGCTGAGGTATGCCTGTGGGTCATGTTTAAGTGCTCAGTTTTGTCCTGGTTCCTGGCCAGTTTCTGGGAACTGGCTCTGAGCTGAGGCACCAGCCTAGAGGGAGATCTCGTCCTACACCCCTAATGACGTGGGTGCATGATGATGCATGTATGTGTGATTACAGTTCTTGATTTTAAGATAATGTAGTAAAGAAAGTTTTTTTGTTACCTGCCTTAAATTTTTTAATTCACTTCTTCCTTTTTCTTTTTTTTTTCCTGATTATGGAGATGTCAAGATTTAATAACCTTTGAAACACTCTCCTTGTGGCACAGAATGTGGACATCTAAGTTATGCATGCGATGGAGCGTGTATGTGTTCAGGCATCCTGATACCGGACGTGCTGGTAGAAGTGTCCTGGAACCACCTTCCTCTTAATTCCTGCTTTTAGCTCACTTGCAAAGCTAATTGGATAGAGTTTCTCAGTGTAAGCTGTAGCTTGGCTTGTGTTTCAGCTTGGTTTAATGACTAATCTCCTTCAAGTCTATATATGTTTAATCAGGAGGTGACCTAGGTCAGATAATATGTCTGCTGCAAATGTTCTACTTGCAGCATGTTGCGTTAAATGATAGCAAATCTGTTTAGAATTCCTGCTGTGCAAATCCCTTTCAGAACACTTTTACTGAAGGGAAGAATACGTGTTAGACTGTGAATGGCTGCCTCCATATTTCTTAGTGCCTTAATGTTTTCAAGAACAGTTTCAGGGCAACAGTATACCCATGCTCTATATATCCATGAAGGTTTCCGCTTCTCATACTGCTGCTAATTTAAGTTTCAAAGAACTTCCTTTTGTATTAAGCATTTATTTATAGGTTGCTAGATTGAAATAATTTGTTCTAAATCTCAGGCCTGTGCTAAATTGTGTTCATTTTCATTCCTGTTATCTTTCCTGTTTCTAATCAATGCAAATCTCTATGTATCATTAAAATCTGCTCTACAAATTTCAAATTGCTCTGTCCATCTATCAAATCTGCATTTTTTTAACGTCTGTCTGTGTATGACTATAAACATGAAGACTGTGCAGAAAGGATAAGGGGTCTTGCTGAAGCCGTGACACAATAGGCCTCTTTCAATTAATATTCAGGAATGGGAAACAAGCTTTCTTCATGGTCATTTCAAACATTTGATATTCATTAAGATCATTTCTTGCTGTTGCAAAATTGAAAAGCCTCATGGACTTTTCTGTGTGTTTCGTGCAGAGTAATGTCAACACTATTCATCTGGGGGTCTTCTCATCATGGTCAACAGCTGATATCTACCACTAACAACAAACAGTGCCACCAGCGATGCTACCTTGGGGAAGAAATGACAAAGTAGTGTGAACACCTAGTCTCCTGTGGGTGAATCTACTCCACACCAACAAGCTCTGCCCGGGAAGGGGCACTGTCGAATGGAATGAATCTGCCCAGTGACTAAGTATGTGCTGTCTTCAGTGGGCGGTCAGGCCTCCTGTGGCAGCACCTGGTGGAACGTCCATGGCACGGCTGGTGGTGCAAGGAGACAGCTGGCTCTCCAGCAGCCCAGGGCTAAGGAGTGCCTCAGTGCCTGCCCTAGTTGTATTCCTGCTGCTGAGGGGCTCAGAAATGAGAGAGCAAACTGTGCTAAGCTGCTGCTCTGAGGGAAATCTAGGGAGGTTTCTCTAACAATAGCCTGCTCAACAAATATACTTGCAGGGGGAAAAGCTGTCATTCTGACCCTGGCTATTTTTTTCCTTACTTTCTGCATATTACAGATTAATATGATGCCTTTTTCCTCCCTGTAATATTATAGGCTTGAAGGGAGCATAAGAAACAGCACATCCCGTCAATTAAAATGGCAGGGAATGGTTGCTGAATGCTTGGTAATTCTTATCATATTGTTTGCGGGCTCTTTTTGCATTGTAAAGACTCAGGAAGACCTTTGGTCCCTAAGCTGGTCATGTTAAGTTCATTGTTGAGGGTGAGGCCCTGCTGTGCACTCAGTGAAGTTACTGTGTGTGTGGAAAAGAATTAAGGGGCAGTCACTCTTACACAGGCTGCTTTGTGTAAACTGATCTGGGAGGAGAGAGGTGTCCCAGAAATTAAACCCCAGCGTCTCTGCCTCAGCTGTGCCTCTGCAGAGGGAGCAGCATCACTGCAGGCTTGCTGCTACAGCTGGCTGCCGAGCTTTCCTTGCTGTGTTTGCCTAGCTGGGTGGATTCTCTGAGACGAGGGGAAAGTGAATAGGAGCGCTGACTGATTTGCCTGTTGTGCATAGGATCCTTGATGAAGGTGTGAGAGTCATTGACAGCCTGCTCTGTTTCTTTCCTCA
Organism: Chauna torquata; assembly: GCA_013399475.1. NCBI lineage: Eukaryota > Metazoa > Chordata > Aves > Anseriformes > Anhimidae > Chauna > Chauna torquata. Next base: position 502,336 of record VXAL01005839.1, read on the forward strand.
TTGAATGCAGCTCTGTGCTGGAGGAGGAAACACAGAGTCAGGGCGGTGATCCACACACTTATGGTGTGAACTTCCTGTAGTGTAGGAAAGGATGCTGTTATATCCTGCAAGCTTGCAGGAACAATTGCTACCACTCTTGACATGAGTAACCTTGAGCAAGTGCTTAGCACAGTCTGCGGTGAATAGCAGCATTGTGAAGGGTTTTGGCTCACTTGTGTTCCCACTGGTGTTTCAGAAAGAAGGCTCTCAAGGTAAACAAAGATAAATAGAATCTGTAATACAATAAACCAGAGAGTGACAAAGAAGTGTTGAACAACAATCAAAACTCAATACAGGGACCAAAAATTTACCCTCAACGATACATGCCCATTTCTGGGTTATTTCATCTGTGCTACTAACTTCCTTTAAACAGAAAAAGATAAAGTGATCTTTCAGTGCAGAAAATCCTCTACCTTACCAAAAATCTTGCCTAAAAATGAATGTGTTTTTTTTACGGCATTTTGTTATGATTGTGAAATTTCCTTTGATTTATTAATAGTAATAATTATCTGTCCTTGTGATAAAATAATACTAGAGTAACTTTCAAAAGAAATCAGCTGGAGAAGTATTTCATTATTTGCACCCCTTGGTGTAGAAACTGGCACTCTTACCTTCTTTGATTCATTTACTGGCTAAATTAATCCAAGTGACATTTCTTTGGCCATGCCCATAGTTCCTTTACTTCTTGGTCCTGGGAAGGTCAAGCACAGCCAACCTACATGAGGAAGCTGCGTGGTCCGGTTATATGGGAGGGAGCAATGCATGATCTCTGTTAATGGAGAGCCAAATTTCCAAGTTCCTTCCCTCGCAAATCTGTACTGTAGCTTCTCTACTGTTCTTCTACTGTCTTCCAGGCTCAGTCTTACCTTTGACTTTGCTTTCTTTCTTGATTTTTCCTCTGAAATCAAAGGAGAATGCAAAGTTTATGTAGTCAGACAAGAGAACAGTGACTATGAGGATTGAGATGAGTACTCTTTATTAAAACAAATGAAGAAATACACCACTCTCATATTTGTTAATATCCAATATTTTACAGTAAACTAACTAAACTAGTGGTTTACTAACATGGGTTACTAAATAATTTATCATGCTCACCTGTAGTTTCTCTTGCTCTTATCCAAAGAATGAGTTGAAATATGAAGATGAATTTTAGGTCCATGTGGTAGATGTCATTTTGTCAAAATGAAAAAGAAAAAAAAAACAGTTGCAGAAAGGGAACACTTTATTATTATTATTATTATTTGAATTTAGCTGATTAGCGTGGCTAATCCTTTTGGTTCTATATAGTGCAGTAATTTGTGTTGCAGAGCGATGTAGTAGTGTAAAATATCTCAGGAGTTCACATGGCTCCCCGAACCTCCCCATGATGCAACTTTCAGGCTAACCTTGCACTTCTGTAAGGAGTGAAGCTGTTATTGCCATCTTTTGCTGCCTGGGCAATACAACATAGTAGATGTATTCAATTAGTACCATTTCCTGTCTACTGGTTAGGCCTGCTTCTTGTCGTTGGCTGAAAAATACACTTGGCTACTTGATATGTTTCTTCTAGGATGTGGGCTTGTTATATTGGGTTCACTTAAACTTTTTTTACATGTCAATGAAGAGATGTCACTAGCCAGACCAATGTCCAGAATGACTTAATGTAATCCCAAATGCCTCAGATATTTACAACAGATTCTTTAAAGCTAGAGCAATCACTTAAATTAGGGTGAGGATATTCAGTTTAGGTGATGACTTGCCCTTTGAGCAGAAGATTGAGATTATCTGGGATTTCCTGTGAAATCAGATGGCAAACATTTTCTGTTTACCATTTATCTATATCAATATGCACTTAAAAGAAATCTGTACTTTAATTCAGCATCTACTCTTGCCTAATTATGTCTTCAACTGTGTAAGCTGGCCCTTTTTACTAAACAAGCTAATATCTATCTGCTGTTCTATTCTGGTTGCATGAAACCTAGCTTATACAGGAGATGACTTTGAAAATTTTCTGTAATATTTGCACAGTAGTTAGCTTGGTAAGTACATGGATAATTAAAGATAAGTTTTGTTCCATTGAGAGGTGTATAAAGTAGTAATTAAGGCTAACATTTATAAGGAAGATGTGGCCTTTCTATTTCAAGCTTTTTATAAGTAGAGTTTATAACCACCCCCACAATTTCACTGCAGAAACACACTTAAAAAGTGCTTGATATTTTACGCAGAGTAACTTTATATCGTTCTTATGGGCAGTAAAATAAGTAATTAAAAATACTACCATCCATTACAGGAGAGACAATATGTTACAAGTACGTGCTTAAATTGCATTGATGTGANAAACAGTTGCAGAAAGGGAACACTTTATTATTATTATTATTATTTGAATTTAGCTGATTAGCGTGGCTAATCCTTTTGGTTCTATATAGTGCAGTAATTTGTGTTGCAGAGCGATGTAGTAGTGTAAAATATCTCAGGAGTTCACATGGCTCCCCGAACCTCCCCATGATGCAACTTTCAGGCTAACCTTGCACTTCTGTAAGGAGTGAAGCTGTTATTGCCATCTTTTGCTGCCTGGGCAATACAACATAGTAGATGTATTCAATTAGTACCATTTCCTGTCTACTGGTTAGGCCTGCTTCTTGTCGTTGGCTGAAAAATACACTTGGCTACTTGATATGTTTCTTCTAGGATGTGGGCTTGTTATATTGGGTTCACTTAAACTTTTTTTACATGTCAATGAAGAGATGTCACTAGCCAGACCAATGTCCAGAATGACTTAATGTAATCCCAAATGCCTCAGATATTTACAACAGATTCTTTAAAGCTAGAGCAATCACTTAAATTAGGGTGAGGATATTCAGTTTAGGTGATGACTTGCCCTTTGAGCAGAAGATTGAGATTATCTGGGATTTCCTGTGAAATCAGATGGCAAACATTTTCTGTTTACCATTTATCTATATCAATATGCACTTAAAAGAAATCTGTACTTTAATTCAGCATCTACTCTTGCCTAATTATGTCTTCAACTGTGTAAGCTGGCCCTTTTTACTAAACAAGCTAATATCTATCTGCTGTTCTATTCTGGTTGCATGAAACCTAGCTTATACAGGAGATGACTTTGAAAATTTTCTGTAATATTTGCACAGTAGTTAGCTTGGTAAGTACATGGATAATTAAAGATAAGTTTTGTTCCATTGAGAGGTGTATAAAGTAGTAATTAAGGCTAACATTTATAAGGAAGATGTGGCCTTTCTATTTCAAGCTTTTTATAAGTAGAGTTTATAACCACCCCCACAATTTCACTGCAGAAACACACTTAAAAAGTGCTTGATATTTTACGCAGAGTAACTTTATATCGTTCTTATGGGCAGTAAAATAAGTAATTAAAAATACTACCATCCATTACAGGAGAGACAATATGTTACAAGTACGTGCTTAAATTGCATTGATGTGATGTGCCTGAAGAGTGCCTAAAAGGCACTTGATGTGTAGGTAAATCCCTGAGGCGCACTGAGTGTTAAGTCCTCATATGCCTGTGTACCCTCACCTTCAGGTACAAATATGGACGTCAGTGCATCCATCCTAATTCAGACACTTTATGCTAATAATTATTCTGACTTTAGAGTAATACTGCTAACATAAGAGAAGAAAACTTGTAAGAAATCCTTAAGACTTGGATGGTAACTAGCTGCACACTGAAGACCAAGGCTCTTCTCTGAGTCCATCACTGCTCTCTAAATAGAACGTAGCTCCCTATGTGACAGATACAGTGCTGTCCCTTTACTCTTGTAGCCAGCTGCAATCTGTAGTGGATGTCCTGGCTTTAAATTTAAGCCTTTCCCTTGAATTTGGACAAGGCCAGCTAGCATTTAGCTACTTGATAAACTTCTGAAAAGCTTGTAATAATCAAGGAATTATGATGATTGTTTAATCATGTATCAAAATGAACCAAGAAATACAATAATAATACAGTGGCATATTTTCCCATCATCTAAGCAGAGCCAGTATTGTTTACTAGGAAAAGTGCATTTTACTTATGCAGATACATACTATGTGAGTAGTACAAAAGACAAAAAGGGAAGATGCATTCACATCAGCTTAAATGCTGCTGTTGTGGCCAAATTCCATTTGTCCTAGTGCGGACAAAAGATCTGCACAGTTGCCATGGAGGGCAGCCTTTGGCCAGCAGGCTTTTTTAATAAATACTAGGACTGCCTAACTCAGACAGAAAGAACAAGCGTTCACTTTTGAATCCCCATGCAGTTCCCTTTTTTTCAGAGCCGTCTCTTCCCAAAACAATGCCTGGGGAACATTCTGGTGTCAGAGGCACACACCAGTGGTGAAGTGAAAATGTCTAAAAACCGTGTCATTTGCTGCACTCCTGATCCGTTGGCAGCAGCCCCAAAGCTTGGATCTAGGGTTGTCTGGAGCTCGATCTGTTCAGTTCCCCATCCTCTAGACCAAAGAGTTTGGCTCTTGTCTGATAGGAGTGTCAGCTCACTGTATTCCCACAGCAAGTTTGAGCTGTTCCATCATGAAATATTGTCTTGACTTGAGTCTTGAGCACACTGATCAGTGTGCTTTCCTAATGGAAAGTGTCATTTATTTAGCATGAAAGCAATATGGAGACAATAAATTTGAACTATGAAATAACCAGCTGTATTGGAGGTAACACTCAGATCTGAAAGTTGAAGAATGGATGTGGCTGGAAGGGACCCTCTGGAGACCTAGGTTAGCCCCCCTGCTCAGAGAAGAGCTAAGCAGATCAGGTTGCCAAGGACTGTGCCCAGTTGAGTTTTGAATATGTCTAAGGATGGAGATTATACAATTTCTCAGGGCAGCCTGTTCCAGCGTTCAGTCACCCTTGCAGTAAAGTTTTCTTCTTTTTTGTAACTGGATTGTACGTATTTCCATTTGTGCCTGTTACCTCTCATCCTGTCACTAAGCATCACTGAGAAGTTTGTCTCTCTCTCTCTTTTTTTTTTTTTAATTCCTCCCATCGCTTATTTATACACATTTGCTAATATGAACAATTATACATCCCTTCCTCTACTGGACTTGTTCCAGTATGTTCATGTCTCTCATAGTGCGAAGACCAAAACTGGACCCAGAACTCCAGATGTGGCCTCACCAGGGCTGAGTAGAAGGGCAGGATTACCTCCCTTGACTAGCTGGCAATGCTCTGCCTAATGTGGCCCAGGAGGCTCTTGGCTGCCTTTGCCACAAGGGTGCATTGCTGGCTGCTGCTCAAATTCTTGTCCAGCAGGATCTCCTGGCCATTTTATGCAGAGTTGCTTTCCAGCCAGTCAGCACCCAGCCTGCGCTGGTGCATACAGTTGTTACTCCCCAACTAGGACAGGCACCGAGACACTCCTCAGCCCCGGGCTGCTGGGGAGGCAGCCCCCAGGTGCATTGCCCTTTGATGAACTTTGTGAGGTTCCCGTCTACCCATTTCTCCAGCCTGTTAAGGTCCCTCTGAATGGTAACACAACCATCTGGTTTATCCACCACTCTTTCCAATTATGAATCATCTCCAGACTTGCTGAGCTATCTGTCCTATCACGCAGGTCACTAATGAAGGTATTAAGAATACTGACCCCTGGGGTACACCACTAGTGACTGGCCTCCAGCTGGACCGTGTGTTGCTGATCACCACCCTTTCAGACTGACAGTTCAGCCAGTTTTCAGTCCACTTCAATGTCCACTTATCTGGTCTGTACTTTGTCAATTTGTGGGCAAGTTATGGGAGAAAGCCTTGCTAAAGCTGAGATACACAATATTTACTGCTTTCCCCTCATCTACTGAGCCTGTCTTTTTTATACAGGGCTATCAGACATGATTTCCCCTTTATAATCCTTACTGATTTCTCCAAATCACCTTTTTGTTCTTTATAAGTTTCAATGTGTTTTCCAGAATTTTTTATCCCATCACTTTCCCTAAGATTGAGCTTGACTGGCCAGAAGTTCCTGGGATCCTTCTTCTTGCCCTTCTTGAAGGCAGAAGTGACATTTGCTTTCTTCCTGTCCTGAGCAACCTCTCCTGGTTGCCATGACCTTTCACAGATAATCAAGAGTAGGCTCATGATTATATTAGCCAGTGTCCTCAGCACTCATGGGAACAACCTATCACGTTCTCTGAATTTCTGAGAGCAAATCTGACCAGTAAAGCCAAGGTGAAGGAGGCATTGATTACCATAGCTTTTTCTATGTCCTCTGTCGTCAGGGCTCCTGCCCCATTCAGCAATTTCCTAGTCTTCCTTTTGTGGCTGATAACCCTATAGAAACCCTTCTTGTTGCGCTTCATATCCATTGCCAAATTCAGCTTCAGGTGTGCTTTTGCTTTTCTAACCCCATACCTGCATGCTGGGACAGTGTCTCAATATTCCTCCAAGGTCTCCTGTCTCTGCTTTGACCTTTGTTATGCTTCTTTTATGTTTGAGTTTTATCAGGAGCTTCCTGTTCATCCATGCATGTCTCCTACAGTCTTTGCTTGACTTCCAGCCCTTCAGCTGGCCTGTTCCTGAGCTTGGATGAGGTGATCCTTGAAAGTCAACCAGCTCTCTTGGACTCGTCTCCAGGACCATGTCCTGTGGGACTCTTCCAGGCAAACCCTGAGCAGGCCAAAGTCTCTCCTGAAGGACAGCATTGTGATCTATTTGCTTTGTTCCCTCCTCATAGGATCCTGAATTCTACAATGTCAAGGTCGCTGCAGCTGATGGCTTTCACATTCCTGACCAGTTCTTCCCTGTTTTTAAGTATGAGGTCCAGCATGAGAGCATATCCCCTCAGCAGCTCCTTCGTAACCTGTGTCAGGAAGTTATCCTCAATGTACTCCAAAAACCTCCTGGACTGCTTGTGCTCTGCTGTGTTGTCCCTCCAGTAAATATCAGGGTAGTTCAAGTCCTCCAGCACAAGAACCAGACCCATAATGGTGCCCTGTCAGCACCCGTTCTTTGTATGCATACCCTTGGGGTGGGACCTCTTCATCCCTGTTTTCTTGGTTTTGAGGTCCCTCACTTTTCTACCTCATCCAACAAGAACATATGTTAATTAATATAGTATTAGTGTTCCAAATTGTTTTAGGAATACAGAGGACTCTAATGTATTGTATATATGTTGTAAACAAACTATAATTTTATTGGACTATACTTTGTTGTGGTGAGGGAGAGGGGACTATTTAATTGTTGGAAGCCTTTGGTGTCCAAATAATTTCTGCTGAGAACATTAAGGGCAGTCTTAATGAGCAATGATCTTTACTTTGTTTTTCCATGTAACACATACACTTCTATAAATGAAATACCCTTAGCAGTGTATTTTTTTATTCTAAGTTTCATCACTGAGATTTGCCAATACATTCAGAATTTATGTATGCAAATACAGACCTTTTTTTTTTTTTTTTTTTTGTACTTTTTTAAAAAATTGTTTTCATGGAAGATTTTACTTGTTTTTCAACTTTGCTGTTTCAAAATAAGGTTATCAGCCTGACATCTTTTTGGCAACTTGTCTCTTTGTCTCTTTGGTTACTAAGTAGTTTGAACATTTCCATGATTTATCAGCATATAGTCACAAATGTATCTAATCTACATGACAGAAATATACACATAAAGCAATGTCAAAGTATTTACTGGCACTGGCAATACTTACTATTGTCAGCCTTGGAACCACAGTTTCTTCTTTACCTGGAAAAACGGCAGCTACTTTAGGACCTCTAGCACCATAGCTAAAACTGTGGAATTATCTGTTTACCACAAATATTTCTGGAATTTACTCTTTCTCAATGACATTGCTGCTTCTGGGTTTGTTTATGGCTCAGGAGAACATGTCATGAAATTATATAGCATAGGGAGACTTTTCTTTAGCTTTCTTGGTGAGTCATCCTTTCTCCACCAGAAGGACACGTATCCCTTGGCTTGTTTCGATGCAGGAAAGAGAGGCTTTATGCTTTAAGGCATATGCATTGGTTATAAAATTGTGTATGCTCTCTTTCATTTGTCTTAGCATGGTGCTTTTTCCCCCTTAATTTCAAGAATTCAAACGACCAATAGAACACATTTCACAGTCAGAAAAAAGCTGTGCTAATTACTTTGTGCTTTTTTTCATTTATACCAGTTGGATAAATGTACCTTCAGTTCTTTGCCCTGCCACATGCTTTTTGTGTGGTCTTAATGTGCATATGTATATGTTCCTTCTGTATAAAAACATGGAGAACTAAATATCCTTAGACCCTGTAAATCTTGTCAGGCTAGATAACCAAAAGATCTGTCAGTCTCCAGTGTATCATTGGCAACCTTCAGGCAGCATACCTGTCTGTGGATAACAGCATTGCCTAACGCTTAAGCTGTCTGGTCCTTTGTGCTCCAGAGATGCCCTATAGCTGTACTTGGAGCTGTACAAGTTCAGCTCACCAACTGTACAGTCAATGCATTTAGTCAGGAAAAGCAGCCTTGAGGTATCCCTGAGAAGACCAGTAAGCCTATGATGTTAATATAGTGGATAATAATAAGCAGCTGATAGGTTCACAATGAACTAACCTTCTAGAATTACCTCATGAAAGAATACTTATTCATTTAAAAATCTCCATTAGACATCAACAGAATTGTTTCTTGGCTCTTATAAAGAACAAACAACCAAAAAACCCTCCAAAGCTTTCTTTGTCTTTAATGGAGTTGTTCCACATCACATGTCTTTAGTTGAAGAAAGTAGAACAACCCATAATATGTTTTCAGTGAAGTGTGGTTTTCTCTGTTTTAATTTGTTTGGTTAGTAAACAAGAACGGGCATTCTTCCAAGGAAGAAAAGATGGAGTTTCCAGGCTCAGTGTAACTGCTGCTCTGAATCTTTGAAGTCATTCAGGCCTGTTGGGAGTTCATTACAGGATCTAGGCTTTTTTTTTTTTTTTTTTTTCATTAAAGTCAAGAGTATACAAATTAATGAGAACTAAAACCACTTAAGCCATGAGGGAATATTTCTTTTTATTCGGGTGAGATTTTGCCTCAGGGAGCATGTACATGTGAACATACTTGATAAAGGTGAAATATGTTGTGTGTGGAACTGTCTTCCAAGTGAAGTGGTGGACGCTTGTTCATAGTTCTATGGCAGAAATGCCTAAGAGGTGTGTAAAATCACAGGCCCAACTGCTTCTAGGCTTGAAGCAACAAACAAACAAACAAATAAACAAATCTTGTCAGATCAAGGCTTCTTCTCTTCTACCCTGTACAGTAGGCCTTACCTTAGCTTTTTTTCTAGGCAGTCATCATCATCTTCACTGTATGTGGACATAAGCAGTGAAGCCAGAGCAGTGAAGCCAGATATATGTCTGTGAACTGAGTTCTTCACAGGTGGCTGAGTGCTAAATAGCAGGGTGGTTTCCTGTGTGCCAGCCTTTTACAAACAATCACTTGGGGACTAGCAGCCAAGGTGTGCAAAGCAATAAAGTATGATCCTCAGAGCACAGGGAAAAGTAACAGAAGACACAGTAGATCTTGTTAAAGTATTTTAAGCTCTTTCCTGAAACCATAACCAAGTCTGAGCACCAAAAACAAACAAACAAACAAACAAAACCACAAATGAAGTCTCGAGAGCATTATAACCTTGAAAAACTGTCATGTATGACATCTTCTCTCTTTCTTACAGGTCACATATATACAAACAGTGACTTGGTGAACATCTACTTAAGAATAGATGGAGCTGGAATTATAGGGAAATTTGGAAATTCAGCACTTGATATGGCAGTGTGAACTGAAGGATTGCTCCACTGTATTTGGATCCTTTCTTGTTATGCAAGGACAAGCAATGCTGTTGTTGTGTGTATTCTGTTGTTCTAAAGGGATGAGTAAAAATCTGATACTTCTTAAAAAAAAAAAAACAGTCTGCTGAAATGGATCCACTATTAGTCACAAGTTGGTCAGTTACTTTACAGTGCACAGTAGCAACCCAAGATGGTAAGTGATGAATATCATGATCACCCTGAACAGCAAGGAAAATATACGAATATTTGAATTGTTAATTCTGGAGATTTTCTGGTGGAGGAATAAATATTCCTCCCCTTCTCATTAGTGTTTATGGACTTTTTAATTGCCATGGAGACTTCTTGTTTCCATCTCACTCGTACTGTAGATTTGTGCAAACCATTCAAACAAAGGAAGAAAGAAAAGGAAACATAGCAGTGACTTGGCCAATCCTGTGGAGGACACCTCAGCATTTGGAAATTCCTCTGTGTCAGCCTTCGGCAAGGACACGTGTAGCACATGAAACAATCCACAGTGTATCAGCCTTATTTTGCAAGATCATGTTACTTTTGCCATTTAAGTGCTGAGGTGTCCCACAGTCTCTCGTCTCCACGGTACACAAAGTTATGGTAGTTTTTCTTTTGTTCTGGTCCATCGCAAATATTTGCACACTGGGAAATGTTTTAGCTTTGCAGACCAATACATCAGCCATCTGCCTAGAAGAGCCAACGCCTTTCTGCTTTGAGACGGATACATAGGGGAGGATCCTGTTCTGTCGGTTCCCAGATTCCTGTGCCTCACCTCACTGACGTTAAGTCCACGTTTGTTTGACTACACTTGGTCTGATTACAACAGATAAGTCCAGACAGTGAAATAGGTATGTATATGTGAGAAAGTGGCAATAAAGTTTGCTTTCCAGAATGTGTTGTGGTCATAGCGAAGGCAGAGCTCAGAGAAGTCTTTTATACAAAATATTTGTGTCCATATAATGCTCATGTTAATATTAACATCTATACATATATTATAAAGGTTATGAATTCTGTAAAGCACATAATCTACACAGGTAGGCTTTCTCAGTTATAGGTCCTTATATTATGAATGAGTTCATTCTGTGTAAAGTAACTGCTGCTCTCACACGCACATTTTCTGTCTTTTGTTCTCTTCCTTTAGCTCTAAACTGAACAGCAGAGGTCAAGCAAAGCTGGTTGTTTTAGTTCCAGCTAACTAAGAAAAGGTTTCCCAATCTATTTTAAGAGATTGAAGTAAACAGTGTGAATAAAGATCTGCCCACTAATATTTTGAGTATTGTGGCATGTCAGCAGAAGAGAAGGGAGAATAGCACCTCATGCCATTCATTTCAGAAGAAAAAAGGGGGAAGAATCCTGTTATGTCTGCCCTTGCACAGGTTACAAATACATTGTCTTGTCCCTGAGCAATAACAATTTAATCGGAGATCTGAATTTCTGTTCCGTCAGGAGAGATATTACCTGGCAAAAAAATCTCGAAGAAGCAGAGGGCAGAAAGATAGTAGCAGCTGTAAAACTAAGGATGAATGTTGAGCTAAGCTGTGAACAGAAAAAGTGTTGTGCGACATAGAGGGTGTTTTTTACCTGAATATCTAGCTCCACCAAAAGGACTGGATCTGAATCTATAAGAATCACAAAGATTTAGTCCCATTTCTCAAGGCTACGTCTGAGAACAGGTTTCAGCCTTATGCCTATATGGATTTGAGAAGTGAAAGAAGAGGGTAGAATTCCATTTGGACACTTGGTAAAGCAGATCTCATCTGACACAGAGGGATTCCTGTGCCTGTGACATTTCTGGAAAGTAGTTGCTGTCTGCTTGGATGGGTGGTATGTCAAAGCTGTCAAAAACTTCTGTAGTGGAAAATACTGTTCTAGATTACAGATGTAACCAGTATCAATAAGACCTTTGGAAATTGATCCTGATTTTCTTCAAACTTTTAAATTACAAGCACTGCAGTGTAGATATACAGGCCAACTTTCTTTCTAGAATGAAAGTCAAAATATATTGTTCTGAATTTTTTGTTTTTTATAATATATTCCTTATAATAAGGAAAAGGATAATAGGGTCCAGGGCTTGCATCACTTGTTTCTTCCGCAATATCAATAATTGATAATTCTACCATTTGTTTTCTGTTACAGCAGTGAGGTCAGACTGTAGAGTTTAGCATTACTGAGCCCAGGTGAGTGCTGGACTGTGGACCTGAATCACAAGCTTTTTGAATTGACCTACAAAGAAGTGACCCAAATGTAAACCCCAGGCATACAAATGTTTATGTAAAATAATAATTAACTTACAACTTTCAGATCAAGCAAGTTGACACCCATCTGGTCATAGCTGAGTAGAAGCAGCATAAACACAGGAGTTCAGTGTTTCTCTAAGGACTAATATGTATTTGATTTGAGCAGCTAGTCTTCTAACTTGATACACTACCTGTTGCATCATAGATACTAAGAGGGAAGTGTGACAATACTATCCATTTTCATTTAAGCCTGTGCAAGACAAGGTAAATATATTCAAATGTGTGTCTTATTAGCAATTGTTGTCAGCAATGAAAAATGAATAAACTTGATTTTGACTCAGTGCGAATAGCCAATATATGCTATCTCCAGAGAAGCCAGAGCCGAGGCTGCACATCTGGATTTCTCAGAACTGTAAACTCACTGAGAGCAACCACAGATATGAGATGCGGGTTGAATTTGGTAACCGTATCTCAGAATGACTCCAGTGTGTCCTTGTATCTGGGAACATCTCACGCACATTAGCTAGTCACTAGCTGTGAGGGCCATCCCTCATCTCCATAACCTTGACTAAATTGTAAAAGTAAAACCTTGTTGCTGTGATTCTGTTGTTTTTACAATTTTGCTCCATTTAGTTAAAAAAGCCAGTCTCATTTTATATTGACTATAAATACTGACTTGTATTTTTGTCTGATAAAGAATAATTTAAAAGCAATGTAGTTATAATTTCAATTAAATAATCACACTGAGTTGAGACTGCTGAGTTACTGTGCTGTGACACCAGATTGTGTCTGTGGCTTCCCTCTCTTTGATATAGTAATATGAATGTGAGCAGTGATCACAATCAGCACAAAAATGTTGTCATCCCTGGGTTTGGGCTATATACGTGTGTGTTTGTCTATTTATCTAACAGGAAAGAAGAATTAAAATGCTCATCCACTCTATAATCCCAGAGGATGCCTCAGCATATTTATGTTCTTCAGCTTTTGTATGTATGAGGATACACTTCCTATACTAAAGGGCAGATGTAGTGTCTTGACTGACTAGGGTAATCCATGACAGTAGTCTTTTATGGCTGACACTGTCATCTTTGCATCTAATGGAATGGTAGTAGTAGGCAAGGAAACAAGAATACCATGGATAAAGATGTAGCTACTAGAGTTGCAGGGAGGCCAACAGTTTTGTTTTGCAGCTGCTTTTCAGGTCTGAAACTGAAAGTTTTTCTTTCACACTGTAATGAAAGTTTAGGGGTGCAAATACTTCTACAAGTACAGCCTTGCCTTAAATATTCACCAAAAGCCTGAGACTTTTGACTTCTGAATCTTAAATAAGTGAAGCAGGCACTGACTGACAGCGTAACTATCTCACATTTGTTTTCCTGCCTGAGTTAGAGCAGGAGTTGTTTCAAGCCAATGTCTCCCATGATCTTGGCCAACAATCTTGCAAGTGAACGTATGGAGGGAAAAAATCCTCTGCAAAATGACAGCAAAGACCCCCAACTTTCCACCTAATTTTTTTTTCAATATTCTGAGTATACCATATGCCAGCATTTCCAGAGTTATTTTATGCTGTACTTCTCTCCAAAGTAAATCTTCTCTTGACCCAACTTTGAAAGTGCAGCTGTAGCTATCCTGTGTCATCTCTGGCAGCTAGCTCACATCACTTTCTCCTGAACATCTCTGGCATGCTCAAGAGAGGGTGTGCCCACAGTGTGGAAAATGTTACCAAAACTCAAACAGATTTGGGCATAAATGAGCAGAGCTAAACACTGTTCAAATGAATGTGATTACCAGTTTAATTTTGTTTCTAGCATTTTCTGATAGGTTAAAAAAAAATAAACAGATTATGAAGACAATATACTGTTAAGGACTAATACAAGATTATTTTCTCTTATTTTAAAGGCCATTTATCACCACTTTGTTGGAATATATTCTTATATCCAAATTTTACATAACTGTGAAGACATAGATAGGCACAATATAACTCATTTATGACAAATTAATACTCAGTATGGTAAATTAACATAGCTGTCCTGCAAAGGGCCTTCCTTCATCTTTCATGTGTGCATTTAGGCAGCATCATAGCAAATGGTAGGTAACAAAGACAGGTGACACTGGTGCCTTGCACAGAACATAACATACTTGCTCTTCCTGCAGATTAATGACTTACTGTCTTGCTCTAGTGAAAATTGTTGGGATAACAAGCTATTTCAACAAACTTAAGCTTTTTACTTAAAATAGGTGCCTGCCCTTCCATGCAGTGATCCCAGGGAGATTTTGTAAAGAAGAGTTTGTATGTACAGGTCTCCTCACTATGCTTCCACCACGATATCTGGGTTAGGATGCTGCAGAAGAAGGAATGACTTGTGATGAGCTCCACATGCCTCATATGCCTTTTAAAAAAAAAAGAGCTAGGAAAAGTCTGCTGTTTTTTCCCGTACCAGACTTTGGAAGCATGACTTGGCCTCAGGTGTGGAGTTCTGGGATTATCTCCTTCAATCTCCCTTGCATCACTGTATTTTTATCACGGCAAAACCTGCAGTTGCTGTTTGATGATTATCACTTCATGGAGAGTGCATGCTCAGAATGAAATGTCTGTTCTGTTTTCAGCCATCAGAATGATAGTTAAAGAATGATACAGAAGAAAGCTAAGCCTAGATCTCTGATTTTTTTCTATATTCGATATTCCAAATTCTATAGCAAGAGCCTTCCAGTCTAATTTGCCAACAAAGTTTCTTTTCTTTCAATGAGAAATAAGTACATAAAGCTGAGTCACACTAAAGACTTACAAGCTACATGAAAATAAAAATAAAACTTAGGAGCTGAGATGTAGCTATTAACCTACAAGAGCTTTCTGAGCTCTTGGTCAGAAGTTGTAGCTGACAATGAAACTATAGTTGGATTGACAAAATGCAGCTCAAAGTTGCTGCACCTTAAACCATCACTTCCAGTTATTCAGATAACTGACTTCAAAGTGCTTGATAGATTTCTGCTCTGTTTCCCAAGTGGGCATGATAGTCTTTCTATCTTTGTTCTTCAAATCATGCATATGTCTTTCTTATGAAATCTGGTATACCAAAGCTGCTTGGTAAGAGTTCAAAATGCTAGTAGAGAGACAGAGAGGTTAACTAAAATGTTTTAAAATGTTAGATTTCCTGGTGCAGCTTCACCTTGTAGAGGCTATGGCCATTTCAGGTTACAATTCTGTCTGAATGAGACGTAGTGCTTTCTTCATATTCTCTATTACTGAAAGAAAAATAAATAAGAACTGTAAAATGTACTTAAAGTGCATTCGTACAATTAAAAAAACCTAGTTTGATTAGTAAATTATTCACATTAAAATTAATTTAGGGTCACATTATATTATAGAGCTTTTTATTGTAAAAAATCTGGCATTGATACTAAAGCTGAAGGAAAGAATTTTCATGAATCAAAATGTTTAACTTAAAGCGATTTGACAAGATTCCTTTCAACTCCTTTACTTCTCAATAGCAAACTTGGTAATCAGATGTGACATGCATATTTGTGGTGAGATACTGGACTTGCGTCATGTAGATGGTATAGAGTAAGCACTAGCTCAACTTGAAAAATCACATTCCTTTTTGAAATATGGGTCTTAGGTGGTACCCAGGTAACCAGCAGCATTTTTCTTCTGGTTCCCTCCCACCACTGGCTGATTACATTGTGCAGTTGGGTACCTTTGAGCATAGGGACTTTCACCATTCTCTAGTAAACTGTTCAGATCTCAGTCCTGCACGTTCTCATCGATGATCTTCCAACTTGTCTTACCTGAGTAGTCTCAATAAATTCAGTGGAAAAATAGACGTGCTTAAGTCTTTTGCTAGAACAGGTTAGATGATTATAAATTATTGTAAATGCTCACACACATTCTTTATTATTTACTTGGAGATCTAAACTGATTCTCAAGCACAAATGATTGGGATTGGTGTGTATCTGGCTGCTTACAATGTGAAATGCAAAGTAACACCATAAAGTGGGCACTTACAGAAAGGTATGTCTTGTGGTTCGTAAGCGTAGAGCCGATTAGAATATCTTCCTGTGATATCAGCTCTTACTGTGAGAGATGGGTCTGAAAAAGTAACCGTATTAATCACTGCTTTCCACAACAACTGAGGGCAATGCCCACTGTGCTGCATTGACAGCCTCTTTCCTGAGGCGGTCTGGTTTTGTCAACCATGCAATTATGAGGCTGTTTTGCTCTGTTCCAACCAACTGCTCTTTATGCGGAGAAATCCTGAACAAAAGCTAATGCTCAGTTTTATATTATGCAGCTATTTTTAAGAGGTAGATTACACACGCATTTCATCCATATTTAAAGCAAAATATCCTGTTTTACAAGTTCTGATTTTACCTCAGGAGAGGCCAGTTCGACTGGATGTACAGATAGCAAGGGTCATGCATACTTAATGCAATATTAGCATGACCTACCTAGAGCCTTCGGAACTAAAATCTTGTGATTCTTAATGTTTCCATTGTGGGAACAAATTGCTGTGAACGTCTTAACTGATTCTCCTTCCAAGCTTTGTGTTCATTAATCGTCTGACTCTTATTACTACATTGCTCTGTCTGAGCGTGGACTTCATCTCATCTAACCTTGGATGCCATCACAGAGCTAGTCACCTTAGGCTCCCTGTGCAGTCAGTGAAAAGGAAAAGGGACTGTGGGGCATGATTCATTTGGTTTATTATGGAAGTCAGCTTTACAATGCGATAAATCATTGCGGAGACTCCACTGGCTATTGATTTGCTCTGTGGTAATGTCTGCACTGTAGACATCTACATTCAGTCAGATATTTGGCTGCTTTCAGTACACTTCATCTTGTAACAGTGCTAGCAAGAAGCACAGAGAGCTAACAGGTGCTTACAGACACCCAGATGCTTACAGGTATTTAAGCACCTTGCTCCCAAGCACAAGGGTACCCTCCAGAACACATCTGTAACCTGAGGAATTTTACAGGGGCTGAAGCCTGCGATAGAGGGAGAACTGAACTCAGGTCTGCCAAATTCCAGACTAATGCCAAGGTAATAACAAATTCTGAGCTATTTTCTTTTTGCAAAATGATTCATTTTGATGTCCCCAGAGGAGGATGTCTTTCTGGCATAAATTCAGAAATCACATCTTTAAAAGATGCATAAACATTGTACATACCTACGAACATGATTCGAGGCACATATTGTCCGTCAGGTGACAGGTTTTTATCTGTAGTTTCATGCTGGTGGAGAAGTTAAAGCTGATTATTAAAACATCCCTGTAAATTTTACTGAAATAGTTCCACTTGTGAACAATCTCATACCAGAGGAGAAAACCACAAAAGGTAACACTTGTGAGCGTATATACTCACACAAATGCATATACATACAAGTAACTGAAATGCCAGAGGTTCTTAGTTAAAATGGCATGAAAAATCAAGACATAGAGAAAACACAAGCCAAAGTGATACCTGTCAAACCGCCCCAAACCTTTCATACCATGAGATTCAGCATAATGAAGTTATTTTGGGCCATTTCTTGTATCTCTTCATTTTCAGCAAAAGTTTTCTTCAGTGCTAGAAAAGACATGACCATTTTGAAGTCCATCTCAAACATTGCCTTTCCTTCTGTGTTTAGGAACCAGAGATTGGCCACTTTGTTCCTGTCTGTGCATAATTCACTTTCCTAAGGAGACACTTCAGGGCTCTATCATGGCTTTTTTTTTTTT
>VXAL01005839.1:523473-535814 GCA_013399475.1 Chauna torquata
TATATATATATATGTGCGTATGGAATAACTTAAAACTTCAGTAAAATCCCTACAATTGATCAGTTCTAACACTTCCTTTCGCTGCCCAGATGCCTCCCGAGTAACTGGCCTCAGATGGGACCTTTGTGAATGCAGGGCTCTGCCAAGGCTTTGTACAGGAAGAACTCAGAGATGAGCCATGGGGTCTGCGTGCTTTGCACAGCTTGCAGAGGAGCTCAGAGAGGAAGATGGAGATTTTTCGGAGTGAATAGGCCTGAAAGGAGAGGGAAGACTGAGAAGAGGAAAAGACCTCAATAAACTACTTTTTTTCTCACTTTTCTTGATCAAACATAAAGAACTTAAAATAAGATCTTCCTTCAACATCCAAGTTGAAAATTATGCACTGCAAGGGAATTCTTTAAAGTGTGAATGTGACTATCTGATAATGAGGAAAAGAAAACGAAAATGAAATATTATCCAAAAAAACAAAAAACAAAAAACAAAAAAAAACACCAAACCAAACCAAAACCAAACCAAAAGGAAACAAAACAATCCACCAATGGCTGTTGTTCTGTGTATAAAAATGGGTCTGTGGGAAAAATTCTCCATAGAAACTGAAGTTATGAAAGTGTATTTCAGTATCTATAAGTTACCACATCAAATTAACTTCTAACAGGCATACGAAAAAATGTTTTTTCACCAACAGCTCTTCAAGTGCAGTCTAGTTTCAGAGACTCAGTTTAGTTTATTTGCTTCTACTAGGTCACTATGAGTGACAGAAATTAAGTAGACTATATGAAGCCCTCAGACATATCTTTAAGAACAAACTGATGGAGTGAAACAACATGGAAGACAAATATGCACTTCTTAGCGTGTCACTTAACATGAGAGAATCACACCTCAGTAGGTATATATATGCTTTCAGCTGTATTCTAAATAAAAACATTTGCTGACCTATGTGGTAAGATGAGGAGGTAACTAAATAAAGCAAATTATACAGTACCTCTTGACAGTGTCTGAGGTGCTCTTTTTTCCTTTTTGATTGCCATTGCAAGGTTTGATGAGACTGCAATTAGCAGGAGTGACAAGGCCAATGTTGAATGGAGCATTATTTCTCTTGTATCCTTTTCAGTGCAGCAAGCAAACTGGAAAACAAAGCCTAACGTTGTGAACCAGGATGTTAAGATAGTGAGATAAATTTCAAACAAATGTTCTGATCTCCGGCTGCTTCTCACAATGAAACTCAAATATTTCACCCATTCTTCATGGCATTTTAAAAGTGATTTCCAGCTCAAATCCTACTTAATAAAACAATCCACCTATGTTCCTGTCTGCTTCCATATTCAGAAAGTGTTTGCTTCTTTTCCTGACAAAGATCACTATAAGAAATTCAGTAACTTCTGGTCTTGATAGAAGTCAGAGAACAAAACTGACAGTTGAGGAAAGACAACACAAAGCCAAATATTTTGAATAAAAAAGTCTTCTTTCTGCCCAGTACAATCATCTTTAGGCATTAAAACTCTGATGTTCAAGGCAATACCTGATGATTTGTACTAAGTTAGAAAATACATTGTGTGTAGCCCACGATACCACCCAATCAGCTTGTAGATTCTCACTGCAGATTTATTTTTCAGAGGCTGAGCTTTGGGAGTTACCAGGATGACCTGCTAAGAAAGTGCTTTGGATTGCACAAAAAAATCAAAACATTCCAAAGCACTGTTGCCTGTATTTATGAAGAAAATTTCAAACTTGAATTTAGAAGTGACATCCAGTGTGGAATTACAGCCCTGAACACTGGCAAAGAAAATGCTTCATGCTTCTTAGGACAGAGAGGCATGAAAACTGCATTGGGTTTTATCCTTGCCTTAATGAATCCCTCAACACCACTAACATCACTGTTAACAGTTCAATTGCTGGTGAACAAATTCAAATACCGCTTCCAATAACTGGCAAACTCAGCACAAGAAAAATATTCTGTTCACGTGACTGAAGAAAAAAATGCACATTAAAAAGCTGAAAAAAATTAAGTATCATCTTATTGTTGCAATTCTGTGTTTCTGAAGAAATTTCCCCAGGTTGCTAAAATAATTAATACATTCATAATGATATTTTTCCTCCTCAGTCTTGGCCATCACAGTTCCCTTTCCCCCCTCATGACACCAAGGCTCTAGAGTCGTTCTTTGTTTCGTGTTCTTTTCTCCTTACACTTGCTTGTGTTATCTATTGTTGAGTTTTATAGAGTATTATTGAGTTTTAGAAAGACACCCCCTTTGGAGCTTAATAATTCTGCACGTTAATTTGATGATTGGAGATTATGGAATTTTAAAAAGAAAATATGAAGATTTCCAATGTTTCATAAGGAGAGACTATAACTTTTAGCTAGGCTTGGGGGCTGAGAATTTTTTAGTAATAGAAATTCCATTCAGATTCCCCCCACGTTGCTGCAGACCACTAACTTCAGTCAGTAAAATCAGATCATTACACCCCACTACTATACTCTTGACAAATTAGTTTTTATAGCAACTCCATGTGAAGGTTAATGACTATCTTTAGCATTAGTTTACCTGTCAAATGTTAATAATAAAATATAGCATTTATATTAACATGTTAAAACTCTATTTACATATGAATAGTTAAGGCTTTGAAATTGCACCAGATATGTCACTATAAATCATGTATGGAATGTGTGAATCAGTTCTGTCTTTCATAATTTATTCACAAAAAATCAAAGTATAAAGCTCTCCAAGTCACACGATTACTTATCTGAAGCTTACACGATTATTTATCTGAAGGTTAAATAATTGATTAATATCCTATTGAAAATCCACAAGGTTTTGGAGGGATAATTTACGGAGCTATAGCTGGAGGCAGTTTAAATTCAATATTCTGAATTTTTGATGTTACACGATCCAATGTTAGTTAACTGAGTAAAGAAAAAAAAAAAAAGACAGCCAACACCATAAAAATTGCCTTCATCTCTCTGTCAAAACAAACATTTTGCTAACTAATCTCTAAGCACCTATCTTTTTTTTTTTTTTTTTTTTTGGTATAACTAGGCTTATAATGCATTTGTCAACCAAAACTCATTTCTGTATTAAAGGAAAGTTGAGAATAAGAAATGTTTTCTCACCGGCAACAATTAGTTCTCTTGATGGAAGGTTCTTTTCCTGAAATTAGTTAGGTAAAAAACAGTGTGATTTAAGCACAGAACACCTGAGCTATCCAGATCTCTGTGTAGCAGCAACGGCACGTTCACCTGGGAAAAATAAGAGAGACCTTTTAGCTGGAAGCCAAATTCATGCATTTCCACCCTCCCCCTTCCTTTTCTGCCGTCCCTCCAAATTTCGCTCTTGTGAGTTCCCATGCTTGTACACTGAATCCTTGGATTTCTCTTCATCTTGTCTTGTATCAGGTGTCTTGTATGAGGACTGAAAATAAATAGTGGCTTATGTGTGTCTGTTACTTCCCCCCTCAAACAGTTTGAGTCTGGCTTATGCTCAGTGAAAAAAGAAACCACCAATGAAAGCTGGAACTGTAGGGGCTTTTGTTCCCACTGAATGGCTGGGCTCACTGGTGCCTGAAGATAGGTATGAAGCTAATAATAACAAGGGTTACTTTGTGTAGAGGAATGCAATTAACAAATAAAAATAACTTTTTTTTTTTTTTGAGAGGGAAATAAGATTTTTATTTAAAGAATATGGTTTAAAGTATCTGATTGCTGCTTCTCTAAGTTGTAGTTTAAAAATAGCTTGATTCTTTGGACATGTTGCTTGATATAATTTTGACCTATCTTGACTAATATGGGAAAAGCCCTTTATTCATTCTCTTTGCACAAAGAAGGAATTAGCTGGATCACCTTTTCCCTCCTCCTTGGATAGCCTTTGCATGGGAATCAGGAGCTATCCTCTTTGGTTCTTCCTCTCCCATGTATTTGTTTATATTTACTGTATTGTTACAATTTTTC
The DNA here is from genome assembly GCA_013399475.1 of Chauna torquata. NCBI lineage: Eukaryota > Metazoa > Chordata > Aves > Anseriformes > Anhimidae > Chauna > Chauna torquata. The sequence continues at coordinate 527,417 of VXAL01005839.1, forward strand.
CTTCTTTTCATGTGAAGCCTGCCTTCTTGCTTAACTTGGATGCTTTGATCTATTGATGTCTGTTGTCACTGACATATTTATGATTAATGACGTACAATTCTTATGTTGTTTTTCATATCTATTCAAGATGCCTTTTCAGCTTGATCTCTAAAATTTGAGCATAAAATATTACCTTTTCAGGTGGTATCTCTGATTCTGTCCCTTCTTCCTCCTGAATATTTGCTCCTACAAAAGATCAACTATTTTTGTACCAAAAAGTGCAAAATATGGCCTTCTGTATTTTTGGTGCTAAATTATCTTTACCATTTTTAATGGAGAATTCAGATTTGCACTTCCAGTTAATTGGAAGCTAGCCTAGCTGCAAGAACTCTCCACTTTGTGGGTATGAGTGTAGATAATGCTGGCCTCAGTTAATATGATAATCATATCAGATTTGTTAACCTGTGGGAATTTGTTTGAGCCTTTAAGCTGAGTACAAATCAGAATTTGCTGAGTGCATAATATGAGAATTCATAGTATGAGAATAAAAGTTAAAAGAGGAAATTCAGAATCTGAGAGAATTTCTAGGAAAAAGAGATGCCCCAATGACATATCTTCACTCTGTGTGGTTTGTTGTAGTTTGTGACTTCTCCTTGCAAGGGTAGATGTGGAATCCTTGGAGTTATAGCTAAGTAGAAGAAACCCTTATTATAAGCAAGAGAAAGCACATCCAATTCAAATGAGAATTTTTTCACTTTTGCTTTCGACTATTTAAAGTGTCCTCCATCAGCACCTGCAGAACTGAAACACTCCTGTCAGGTACCTCCTATCTCTTTGGGTCCCATGGGGACTGACCTCTTCCTGTGATCCAGGGAAGGTATGTAAGGATGATGATATGAAGTACACCACCACTGCAGTAACGAAAGGGAGTATTAAGACCCTTTAAAAAGCTGTTTTCTGTTTTAGCATCTATGATTTAGACACTTTGGGTCTCTCAGTCAAGATATCCTAATTTTGAAAGCATTATATCTTGAAAAGGCAGAACATGTTTGGTTGCCTGCATTGGAAGGAGCCTTCTGGGCGTGCTGCTGCCACAGGTGAGCTGGTCTCACTGTGGGAAGATGGGAGGGGTGGTTTGCAGCTCAATCACATTAAACCCTGACCACGTTTCTGCAGCTGATGAGAACAAATGGTTTGACCCTTTGTTTTGTAAGCCAGACAGTGTCACCTTCCTCCTTTATGATGGTAAGATAAAAAGCTCTGGGTTTAAAAAGAAGCAAAAGTGCTCTAGTGTCACTGATGGAGGAAAGAAAAGAGAATAAAGGATTCAGGTTTCAGTGAAGAGTTACTCTTATATAAAGACTTAATTCTCCATTCTCCTTGTGAGTTGTTCCTCAAAGGTGGTAACATCAAGGTGGGTGTGAATTTTCAATAGTACTGCTGCTTGTTTTGGTTGGACCATGTCATATTGAAGGCTGGGAGTAAAGTGCCCTGCCCCATGAAGTCAGTCATCTTTTGCTTGGATGGTGCCAAGATTTTCATCTGGAGTTTTGAAAAGCTCCTTGAAGCCTGACCACCACTCTCGCACCTGCACTTGGGCAGGCAGAAACTGAGCCCCAGTGGTTTGAATTCCCTTGGCAGTAGCTCACTCACCTGTGCGGAGCTCTGCTGTGGTCCTGCATGTCAGAGCATATCTGTCTTGGGAAAGCAGCAATTACAAAAGCTGTCCTTGTTCTTCACCCAACCATGCTGTGGGGAACACCTCTCATGCCATGGAAAGGCAAAATACCAGCCAAGATCAGGCAAGATATTGGGCTGATAAAATGAATTCTGGAGATAAACCACGTCTACAAAAACAAACCAGAAAACACCAGGGCAAAGATTTGCTGAAGGTAATACTGTTGCTTATTTGACTTCATCAGTAACTAACATGGCATGAAAATTAGTTTGTAATATACTCTTACTACATTATCTTTACAGTTTTAATCACATTTTCCATTTGTGTGGAAAGACTTAACAGTGAGTTAAATGATGATGGACAACACTGAGATGTTTGACTCCGTTTTTCTTTTGTTACCTTGGAAAGTTAGTATCACAGAGAATTCCTAGTTCTACTTTTAAAAACTGCTGTGATGCATGAGTAGGGATAGTAATCAGTGCACAATGGTAAGTGGATCTTTTTTCTTTGTTTTTGAACCTGCTGAAGATGACTATCTTGTGAATGTAAGTCAAATGCATTGGGGAATAACCAGAGATTTTTGGTAGTGTCATTTTTCAAAGACTTATAAAAAGAAAATCTTCAGAATAGCAGAAGGCCTTTTATTTGTAAATATTACAAAAGAAAATTCCATTGATAGACAGAACAGTCAGTTTTCTATGGCACAGCACAGATGTAAATACAGGGAGTATTATTTCATCTTGGCATCCTGAAAGTTTTTTTTTTTTTTTTTTTTTCCTGTTACGATTATTCTATGGAAACTCTGATTTACTTCTGACTCATTATAAATTATACATACATAATACGATGGGTGAACTCTTGGCTGATGGGTTGGGCTCAAAGGGTTATAGTAAATGGGGTTACGTCAGGCTGGCGTCCAGTCAGTAGTGGGGTTCTGCAGGGCTCCATTTTAGGGCCAGTTCTCTTTAACATTTTCATAAATGACTTGGATGCAGGACTTGAAGGTATACTAAGTAAGTTTGCAGACAACACTAAACAGGGAGGAGCTGTTGACTCCTTCGAGGGTACAGAGGCCTTGCAGAGAGATCTTGATAAATTAGAGGGCTGGGCAATCCCCAACAATACGAAGTTTAACAAGAGCCAGACTCTGCACCTGGGACAAGGCAACCCTGGATATATGTACAGACTGGGGGACGAGAGGATGGAGAGCAGCCCTGCAGAAAGGGGTCTGGAGGTTCTGGTCGACAAGTTGAACATGAGTCAACAGTGTGCCCTGGCAGCCAGGAGAGCCAACCATGTCCTGGGGTGCATCAGGCATGGCATTGCTACGTGGTCGAGGGAAGGGATTGTCCCGCTGTGCTCTGTGCAGGTGCAGCCTCACCTTGAGTACTGTGTGCAGTTTTGGGTGCCACAGTATAGGAAGAATGTAAAACTGTTAGAGAGTGTCCAAAGGAGGGCTACAAAGATGATGAAGGGTCTAGAGGGGAAGAAGTATGAGGAGCAGCTGAGGTCACTTGGATTGTTCAGCCCAGAGAAGAGGAAACTGAGGGGAGGCCTCCTGGCGGCCTGCAGCTTCCTCACGAGGGAAGCAGAGGGGCAGGCGCTGATCTCTTCTCTCTGGTGACAGCGACAGGACCCAGGGAATGGCATGGAGCTGTGACAGGGGAGGGTCAGGCTGGGTGTTAGGAAAACGTTCTTCATTGAGAGGGCGGTCGGGCACTGGAACAGTCTCCCCAGGGAAGTGGTCATGGCACCAGGCCTGTCAGAGCTCAAGAAGTGTTTGGAGAATGCTTTCAGACATCAGGTCTCATTTTTGGGTGGTCCTGTGTGGAGCCAGGAGTTGGAGTTGATGATCCTTGTGGGTCCCTTCCAACTCAGGATATTCTGTGATTCTATGATTATGTTATAATGCTGAGGTGAGCCGTATAAATTCAGATAAAAGCTTGTGATTACAGTAGTTTTTAAGGCTTTACCTCACTAGGCTGCTTCAGTAGAGGCAGGTACATCTGTGGCTCTTGGTGGCAGTGGGAATATGGAGTGGTCCCCAAACAGCTGCTGGGGGAAGCAGGGAACGGGCTGATGGGCTGTGCCAGAAGTATGTTAGTGAGTGCTGTTGCTGCTCATTCAGCAGGAGTGCTGCCATCTGTTTTAACTGCTGGAATAAAACAAAACAAAATAGAATAGAATATAAAATATATACAAAATAGGAAGGGAAGGAAAAAGAATCCACAGAGCAACAGATTTGAGGATGACAGGGAAACCCAGATTCACAAGAGGATGTGGGCACTCTAGTTAACTGCCTCTGCTTTGACAACGAAGCTCCTCAGGCAGCCAAGGCATTGCATCCAGCAGTGGTCCTGGCAGGGCTGAGCAGCTTTGTGCTGATTTCCTTATCAGCTCAGCATGGGTCCTGTAACACCTATGCCTGTGACCAGTTCTGAAGGGGCTTCATCCAGCAGTTGGGCTCCTGTAACTGTTGTGCCCCACCAGCCTGGTCCCCAGGTACATACGTGGCAGGATGACTTGGAGGATGTGCTTTCTTCCTGTGTATGTGGGTTTCCTTGAGCAAAATCTTATAAATACCAATTCCTTCTATGCATTTATTTGTATTTTACCAATACTATCTTATGAAGCTTTTTTTTTTTTTTTTGTACCAATATAATCATAAATTAGTTCTCAGGAATATAGAGATTTTTTTCAGTTCAGTATTGGAAAAGTAGCAGGTGGCAGATATCAGAGTATCACATCTGATTGCATGAATCCTGGAACACTTGCTTAATTATTATGCTGCCTTTCTAAGATGTGATATTACAATATTTTGTGTCCACGTATTTCCTTTCAACCTGCTTGACACCTTCAAATGATATACAAACCTGAACACTGTCCAGCGAATGGTATACAAGGCTTGGCAGTGAAATCCAGCTGTATGTGCAGGGCAGAGGACCAAATCCTGATTGGAAAACTGTCTTGTACCTCCACAGTTTGGAACAGCATGTTTGTGAATATAAATGTGGTTCTCAAATGAAATCTTCATTCCGGAGAATATAAATAGGCAGCTTACAACAAAAATCCTTGAGAAAAGACATTAGGATTAAAGTGTTGATGACAAGAAGCTGGGGAACCCTTGGGTCTGTCTTACCTAAAGATTGTACCTCCAGCTAGTGCTCACTAGCAGCAAGACTGATCACCACAGGCTGATTCAGAGAGTTAAACATGAGCTGTTATCTGCTTTTGCAGAAAGAGATGTTGCTGACGAAGTTTTTACACCGTCCAACTCTGCCTTAGCTCATAAGTGCATAAGGGATGACAGCACAGCTCCTGTGACAGCTGTAATTCAGCATTAATCCTGCAACACCCGTCTCTGTGAAAGAATTTTACATGTCTAATGAGCCTTTGCAAATCAATACAAAATTAATTAAGGGATTCCATAGTCACAATGCCCAAGCAAATTTTACAATCAACAGCGTAAGAAAGCTTCACAGAACATCTATTTTTGTGGCTGAGAGCTACATCTGGCTCCTACTAACACAGGTCAGGATCTCAGGGTGCAATTGAAGAGCAAATAGTATCAAAGATGAGAACTACACTTCAGGCTCAGAGTGCTGAACATTAACTTTCACTGCCAAACAGAAATATGAATAAATGGAAAAACCCTGCAAGTGTCCATTGGGCTTAGGTTTTGACTGACAGCCAAAATTCATTTTTAGAAAATTTCTGGTTCATTTCAATGAAGCCATTAAAAGAAATCTAGATATGACATGCTGCTTTGTTTCTGTGTGTGTCTTTCAAAATAGTCACTATAGTGGAAATGTCACTTCTGGTATTACAAGATGATTCACAACAGATGCTTTTTTTTTTTTTTTCTTCTCCCATTCAAAGCACAGCTCTAGGTAACACTCAAATGAATAAACTACTCCGGTGCTGCCTGAGCCCCAGTGGTTTGATTCCACTGGACCATTGTTCTTTTTTAGTTTTGTATTCCTCTAAAGACATTGTTATGGAACATACGCATAATAATTTAACTGAAAAAACATTCATTGAATTAGATTTTACAGTGGTTTATACTGGCTGCAAGCAGTGTTCTCTGCTTCCCAGGCCAATGCCTATGTTTTCATCTCTCAGCCTTCATCTTATTCCAGTACTGTCACCTCCAGCCCCCTCCAGTGTTTCCTCTGCTCTTTTGGGATGCTCTGACTCCTCCATCCTTCAGCTGCCCTGTGGTACTGCCACAGGAAAGGCTTGGATGAATGTCAGGGGAAAAATGTAATCTATTATTTTTGATGAATTTAGCTGATATTTATAGAATAAAAGTGTTTTGGTAAAGAGAAGGAAACCAGGACTGGATCCTGTTGGCTCCTCCCTCCAACCCAACAGTACAAAATCTGTACGGTGTGTTTGTTTAGTGCTGTGTCAGCTCCAACAGGCAGAGCTTGCTTTTCTACCAGCAGACCTTTCTGTGACACTGCGTTTCTAACTGTGCAGTTTTCAGACAATCCTCTAGACTTCTGATGGAAGAAAAGCCATGTTTATTTAGGTCCAGGTGTCTCTATCTGAAGATCAGAGTGGAGATACACCAAGGGGAACCTCTGGAAGGCATTTTGGCCTCCCAAGCTCCTGGCATGCCCCAGGGTGCACACTGCTATCAAGCCTCATCGGGAGGGGTACAGTGTGTGCTTGTATGGTGCATCCTCAGGCACTTTGGTTTTCTCTCCACCAGTGGAGTGCCCATGCATATATTATATTTGATTTGGTGATATGACAGTGGAGGAACTGTGGAGCAGGTTTCAGCTGGAACGAGTCCTTCCTCGGGGCTTTGTTGCAGTCACAGGAGAAGGCACAATGACCTGCAGAAGGTCCCCATTCCCCTCTGCTCCAGCCCCCTCTTGATAGATGCTGGGCAGATGCACACTGCTATGCCCCACCACCATGGGCATTGAAGGGGACACCAAGCAGAGTGCTGTTTGGTGAGGCCACCTCCAGGGCCTGGAGGTATTTTACAAAGGTTATTAGAATGGCTTAGTAACACTTTGAGGAGCCTGAGGTAATCTGAGATCTAACTTGATTATATTTGAGTTTCTGGATGATGCGATTTTTAACAGAATAATAACATTATTGGTGTTTGTATTCAACAAATTACTCACTGAAGTATCAAAATCTAAAGAAAATTGAATGCAAACACCACTGTGTTTGGAGGCTTTGGGTGGGATTTCTGCAGAGTAAATATGATTTTTCTGTATTACAGTTATACAACCCTTCAAATTTATTGATGTGGTCCATAAGACAAGAATTTGATCATTCCCAATGCCTCTAGTTGGCAGTGTTGCATTACTAATAGCTAAAGGACAACTGTTTTTATTTTAACTTTGCTGGATTCCAGTGATAAGTTCAAAATGCAAATCATTTAAATATAAAGTGATTACATTATGAAAATTCACAAAGCTTGGAAAAAAAAAACAAAATCAATTATGAAAAATCAGAATGCTTTTTAATTTTATTTTTTACTTTAATTTTGGAATTTATGTGCACATAAAGTAATTTGTGAGGGTACAGGGGTAGAAACCCAGACCAGATTTTAAGGAAGAGAGCCAGGAAATTCAGCATGTGTTTTGGAAGAGATTGAGAGCTCAGAAATATTCAACGAAACTTTCTGACTGCCACAAGAAATGAAAAGCGGCTGCATACCCCTACAGTCAGTGTCCCAATAAAGACTTCACAAGCAAGAATGCTCTCCAGAAACACATTGGAATACTTTGGTGCAGCTGTGAGAGTGAGTCAACCAGGCATCTGTTGAAAGACATGCCTGTTGCTGCAATGTTTTTGTGATGTTTTCCTGCAGTGACATCACTGTATCTGCTTTAAAATGTAATACGATATAACAATCAAAAGACATTGTATGTTGTAAACAAGAGTGTTTACTGTATCTTTTAGTGTTAAGTTTTCTGTACAGGTATTCCTTTAACTTTTATTACAATAAGGGTTTTATCCCAGGGCTTGCTTCCATGAAGGACTGACGCAAGAGGGCATGAGAGCAACTCAATATCTCTCAGCTTTTGTCTCCCTTTTTACTCTCTGTTCTTCAGCCAAACCTTGATCCTGCAAGTTTCTGAGTCCTTGGCCCTATTCCAGCATAGCACTCGATGCATATTTAACTTCAGGCACATTAGCAACCCTATTGATGTCCACAGGACAACTCACATGCTTAAAGTTAAGCATGTTCTCAAGTGTTTATACTGGATCAGAGAATGGGATTGAGCTCGCTGGCAAGTCTCCAGGAAGGCTTCTCCTAAAGAAGCCAGACAAGCTTCTCTTCTGATGTGGACGTGTCCCATTGCAGCGGTGTTTATCCGCAACAGCCAGTTACTAGGAAGTGGCTCCTGCTGATCATTCCTCGTGAACTGAGAAGACCGCACTGCTTTACCAAGAGAAAGGTTTCAGTTCAACTGAGCACTTTGTAGAGCTGCAACCTGAGGTCCCTGCACTAACCCCTTCAGTGGTGCTCACTCATTACCTAAGTGTGATCTCACTCATTGCTGTTGATCCATGGAGCTATCATCCCATCATCCCCAACCTGTTGCTGATGATGAATGACATGGATCATTCTTCAATTCAGTGTGAAAAAGAGAAGTAACGACAGAGTTCCATATTCATAAAATAGGTTCTTTCACATATATCCTTCACAACATATGTCAGTATATGGAATACTCAGAAAACTTGAGTCAGAGATTTAAAAAAAAAAAAAAA
>VXAL01005839.1:535846-568262 GCA_013399475.1 Chauna torquata
ACAAAAAAACAAAAACAACAACAACAAAAAAAAAAACAAAAAAAAAAAACAAAAAGAAAACACCACCAAAACTTTTATGGATTGCTATGGCCTCCTTTTATTATGATTCACACCTGAGAAGCAGGACAAAAATAGTGTTATGTAATTGAAAACAGTTTCTCTTTGAGTAGAGTGGCAGAGGTGGAAACAGGGGACATGTTGAAAATTGGAGTATCTTGAAATACTGGCAGCTATCTCAGGTGTTCCTTTTCTTTATCTCTGTGACCATTAAAAACTGTAGAACAACACGCTGTGTCTTCCTCTGAGTAACAGCTCATTTCCAGTGTTGGATGTATTTTTAACCTGGCCCAATATAACCTTTTGCTATTTTGTTGTTACATTTATAACCCGCATAGTTGATACAGAAACATCTTTAACTTCAGATTAGCTTCTAGCTGTAGTATTTTCTTCTCAATGATTTTTAAAGCCAATGATTAATAGGAGACAGACAGAAACATATGGGGGAGTCATCAAATACTGTCCACCACTCCTGGAGGTAACCACACCACAATATCCTGCTTACAGATGCATTGAACTATCTCAAAATTACTTAGGAATTTTGTCCCATTCTTCTTTCATAACACTGCCTTTGAAACTCACTGCTTTGAGAGAAACTCTTATTTAGCTAGCCTAGCCTTACACTTGGCGACTTCTTATCAAGCGCTCTTGCCAGCATTGCCCTAAATAATTCAATGATTCCTCTCTCTCTTGTATTTCTGCAGGGAAATCATATCTCAGCTTGGTCTGCTTTCTTCTGGACTGAGCAAAGAAGCGGCTTTGAGTTCCTCAGTGCAAGAAAACTTCCGTATTCACCAAACCTAGTTGCTCTTTTCTGCATCTGTTCTAGTAGTTCAGCTTTTCTGAACAGAAGTGTACCTCAATATTACAGATATAGTCCTACTAGGGCCTGCATGACTATTCTATCTCTGGAAATACGTTGTCTGATACTGCCTAGTGTCACATATGCCTCTCTTAAAATTTTTCTGTATTAGTCACTAATAGTCAGTTATAGTATGATCCATCCTATGGTTGACCATGGGTGCACCCGCATCTTTGTCTTCCAGGATTTTTTCCAATTGACAGTCCTCAAACTCTGAGCAGAAATATCTGCCAGTAGTCTTTGTGGAAATAATTTTTTATAGGAATGCCTTTTCCATCTTTAACTATCTTTGTAAGATCTGGATGCGCTAGCCTCTACCTTGAGGAAAACTGGAACCACTTGTGTTTCTCCCTGTAGAAGCATTCACTCAGACTACATCTAGCCTGAAGAAGCTAGTCTCCCTAATCTGCTGCTTTAGGCAATGGAGATGAAAATAGATGAATGCAAACATACAGGTTAAATCTACTCTAAATCACCATCTGGAGGAGTCAGATAGGACCCTGACAGGAGATGCCAGGTGAGGGGACTGTAAGAGTTTGGCTCCTACCAGCTGATGTTAGTCTCATTAGATATCCTTCCAGTCACATCTTCGGAAGATCTCACTATATCTGCATTCTTCTTTAGCATGTACATCAAAATAGATGATGTTAGATCTCAAATAAATCTTAACAGACTTCAAGCCCCAAGATCTGGATATGTTAAACACTAAAGTCTGTGTTACTGATACTCAGGCTAACCTTAATGAGTCTATTACGTGCCCTAGCCATCAGCATGCACCTGTTTAACTGATATTCTGATGACAATAATTTCCAAGGCCTGCATAATAGCTTCCAGATCTGGCACAGATCTTTTTTTTTTTTTTTTGAGAATAAAGGATGATCTTTTTTTTTGAATTAGTGAGGTGTCTCAGAAAGCAGGTATAACCTGGCAGTTCTATGTCTGTGATGTTGCACAAAAAATGGTGTAAGATATTCCAGTGACTTTATTTCTTCCTCTTTCTTGAAAAAGAAATGTTGTTGTTGCATATACATATGAAGTGCTGCAACCGGTGTTTGGCTGAAAAATTTTGGTGCAGAGTTTCAAGACACGTGGCTTGTGGTAAGGTGGGGCTTGCAACTGCCACGGGGTTCTGTTCAGGTTCTGCCTTGGTGTACTTCCATGGTGAAATGGAAATTGATGAACTTTCTGTCTCAGCTTCCACCACTGAAAATTAGAGACAGCCCACAGAGAGACCACTATGTTCAGATCAAATATTGTGAAGTGGTATACACATTTCTTAACTTTATGTTGCCAGTGAGAAAGATACTTTGTCTAGGCTAAAATAGACTAAGCTAGACTCCTATTTCCAGTCACCATTCTGAGAGATCCTTTCTTTCTCACAAAGGCAGATGTTGAAGAGATTGGCCTCATATGCTAAGTGAGGTACCTTAGACTGTCTGACTGTAGACTCCTCCATATTTTGCCAGGACTATTTCCTAAACAGAAACAAATATGTTTTGGCAAAACACATGATCTCCAAATATATGAGGAAACATAGATAATTGAAAGGTCATATATTTACCTTAGATATCAACTTTACCCAAGATTTTGAGACTATTTTCCATGCCTTTCTTTAATTTCAAAAAAAAAGAGCAAAATCTGAATCCTATTGCTATAAAAAAACCGTCTCTATCTTTTATGTTGGTGGAGCTGTGCTATCACTTCCAACCACCTTTTTCTTTTGGAAATGTGATGGTATGTCTTCTGAAACATGAGCCCACCTTTTGGCAGCATGTAATTTTATCCAGAAACAATTTCCTAATTGTTTTGATAATAATAAAAATATGTATTTTTTAAAATTTACTTTCTGTCAAGGTTTCCCTAAAGGATGAAAAATCCTTATTTTAACCATAATAATTCAGGATATTATATAAAAAGCATTCTTATGCTAGCCAACAAACAAACAAATAAATAAATAAAAATTATTGTAACTCTGTAAAACAGTAGAACTGGCTGAAGGGTTTTTATTTTATTTATTTGTTTGTTTGTTTTTTATTTATTTTAATTATTATTTTTAGGGAAGAACATGAGTGGTAGAGAAGAGAGAATAATTTTCATAAAAAGTTGAGTTTACAAGTTGCATAAGAGTGCTATATGGATGTCATGGCACAATTTACCATGTGTTTGTATCTAGCTGAGATGAAATACCCAACTCCAGTGTGATTATAATGCAAATGCCATGGGAATTTTCCCTCGCAAATGAAGACACCTGAAATATGGGCACCTACATCAGAGCAAGTCAACCTAGCTCTCTTTGCAGTCAACGGAGATCAAGTCAGTGAAGTCAAAGTGGGATTAGTCTCGTTCTAAAGTAAAAGTCTAAAACAAGTCAGGTGGATGTCTCTAAATTTTCTGTTTCCATTGATCATAAGGCACTTTCATGGAAGGTGTATTGACTAGCTCAGATAGGGAAGTCTGCACTGTAGACATGTAGACATTACAGTAAAGTTATTTGTGGAATATCTACCCCATATGTTTTAGATGGGAACAGACAGAGGGTGAGCACAGTGGAAGAGCCCTTAGAGGAACCAACTGCCAAACCTGCCCTCGCAGACAGAAGACTGATCCTAGGCTCTTACTGAAAGGAGGTCTCTTACATTTGCAACATCCCCCAAACTAAAAGGCTGGCCTAGGCAAAAGGTGGGTCGTGACAAGAATAGCAAAAAATAGCTATTCCTTGTACTACACAGAGCACATTTCAGAGGAACTCTTCAGAGGTGCATCATGAGGCTGAAATTAATTATAGTGCTGAGATGGTATTTCAGTATCAGGGTGATGCTCTAAAACCTAGTGATTTCTTGCCTGTTCATCTTCTCTCTTCTTCATTAATCTCTATTGGCCAGCAGGTCATGCTATTTTGGGTTCTTCTGAAGCATGCTTTTAAAAATGGAGAAATCAAAGTTTTCTTCAATTGCTCTAACAGAAATCTATTTCCTGTTTCCTAACTGATTGCAAATTGGTTGAAAAGGATCTTTAGGAGGTCTGTTCCAGTCTCATGTTCAAGGCAAGGTTGATGCTGAATTCAGACAAAGTTGTTCAGGGCTTTGTCCAGTCAGGTCTTGAAAACCTCTGAGGAAAGGGATTCCGTGTCTTTTCTGGGTAACTTGATGAAATGCTTAATCATCTTCAGAGATTTTTTTTTCCCTTGTGTCCAGAAGGAACCTTTCCTGTTCCAGTTTACAGCCATTATCCCCACAATGAAAAGCTTGATTCCATCTTCTTCATAACCTACATGTAGGTGCTGTCAGGCTGCTATTATATTCCCCCTAAGCCATCTCTTCCCCACACTGAACACGCCCAAATCTTCCAGCCCTTCCACACAGGACATTTGCTCCAGCTCCTAACCGTCTTGGTGGCCTCTTGCTAAATACACTTGCTAAATTGTGTCTTCATCTTTCACGAACTGGAGGGTACAAAATTGAATGCAGGTTTACATATGCAGTCGAATAAGTACCAAACAAAGGAGAAGAATCACTAGCAGGGCTCTTGTTAATTCAGTCCAGAATGTTGGTCTTTTTGCTGCCAGGGCATGCTGCTGGCCCATGTTTAGTACACTGCCAACCAAGACCCCAGTCCTTTTCAGAAGAGCTGCTACTAAACCTGGTCTGTCTCCAGACTACATCACTGAAGTGGGTTACCTCAACCCAGGTTCAGGACTTGGCATTTTTATTTCTTGAATTTCATGACACTCCAGAAATATAATCGCATTAAATGAGGCTTAGAACAAAACACATCTAGTTCCTCACCCCGCTCAAACAACCAGCAGAAATGGCTAGGATGGAAAAACAGAAATGGTTAGAACAGAACAACCACAGAATAAGACTAAGCGATTAAAACCAGGCAGGAACCTAAAGGCAATCTCTTGGTTTCATTTAGCAGTTCACAATTAAATATTTAAAGCTAAAGCCTACAACTTTATATCTGTAAACATTCTATTTTCACAACCAAGCCCTAAAGGAAGGAAAAGTTATTGGGAATGAGAAGAACCAAACTGGATTTCTCTTTTGTCCATGACACAATCTGCAAGTAACTCTTAAAACTACCTTTGATATGCTCATATGTCTCTGATATTCATGGAAGAATCTGGAAAATGAGATTTAAAAATATATATATCAAAATTTGTACCAGAGGTTAATCTCAAAATAATTTTTAACCTGTCAAAGGACAGGAAAATCTGGAAAAAATCATCCCAGCAGGCATAATTGAAACTAGTAGACTAATGTGCTGACAGAAATGGCATTGCAAATGCATAAATATAGGCATTAGAGAAAACAAAACAAAATAAAACAAAAAAACTCAAAGAGCTAATTATCTCAGACTATCCTAAACACCCAATCTACATGTTTATGCAACTACACTCATCTTATGTGGCTTCTTTTTTTCCATTCCACTGTTCTTTGGTTCTGAATTCTGGTTTTTATCAAAATACTGTACACAATGTCTTTGGTGAGTGGTGTGTCCGGACTGTATTCATTTGTGCCATAGCAACAAAGATGTAACTTGACCTCTGATTTCTTAATCATTACACCCAGCAAAAAATCAATATTTGCCAAATCACTGAGAAATTTTATCAATGAAAAATAAACAGAGAAACATTTGGACAAAGTTATTGCATGATGAAAACAGCAGAAAAAATAAGGGGAGAAAGTAGAAAAAGAGAACAAAAATGTCTGATACCTCAAGCCAAATTTCAGATTGCATGGTTCTTCACTGCCAGGGTGCAAGACACTCCTAAATAACACAGAAAACAAATTCACAGTATCTAAATGTTTTCTTGAAATAACAGAACCGTTATCTTTCTTCCCAAATTGCAGTAATTCATCCTAAAAATGATGGTCTAGTTAACCTGACTCAGGTTATCCAAGCCAGTTGTCTCTGTCTATCCAAAATGCACCAAAAAGAAGTCTGGAATGCAAAAAGGTTCAAAGCTTTCTTTATGCTCTCTTAGCTGTCACATTATTTTATGCACAACACTCTCCTAACTCAACAGCTGCTTATAATACCACAAGACCAAAACATAACACAAGGTTAGTGCTCTCCAGCTCTAGCCATCTCCTGTTTCTTTCACTGTGAGTTACATCCTATACCAGTGAAATCAACTGTGATGTGGAGGAGGCCATAAGTTGGTGATTGATTAAACACATGTAGTATTTACATGTTTGCTCTACATCCCATGAGTGCTCTCAGTACAACCCACTGTGGAATAAGCTAATGGGGTGAGGAAAGAGCAAGGGATGCAGTCAATTGCACAACAGGCGAAGATGAGGCTCCAAGTTTCCTTTGTCTCTGGGCAGGAAGAGGAGGGATTCTCTTTTATTCTCAATCCTAAAGGACAGTTGTGTAAACTTGTACGAAAAGAATAAATTAAAAACATCTTTTGTAGCTGTCAATGCAGACATGCAGACTTCTTCCATGATTATTGCCACTGAAGAAATGTATCTGCCTCCTTGGATTATCATTATTACTTAAAGATAATTTACCTCAGTGAAGGAATGAATGAGAAAGTAGCTTTGAAAATTAATTAGTTCCTGCATCTTCTCTTTGTACATTTTAATAGTGCTTGAACATCTTGATAATGCTCCAACTTTTTACCTTAAAAGTGAAGATCTAAGGTAGGTTAAAGGTAGGTTACTTAAGACCAAGTTCTACTAAAGTAGCAAATTAAAAAATTTGTGTGGCTTTCTTGTAACTCCTTATTCTATTCCTTCTCAGAGTTTGTTTCATAATGTTTCATCACATATACCATTTGCTTCACATGCTTATGATGTCTGACATCAGAAAAATATTTCTTGATCTTTGTCTTTGACTTAGGTATTTTGCTTTCCAAAGTATTTATTAAATCTGTCAATTTTTATGTCACAGTTTAGCTACTGATCAATATTTTACAGTCGTTCCTATTGATTTCCCTGGATATATTTTCTGTTGTGTAATATTAGCTTGAACAATTTCCCCCATGTTTGCCTGAGCTATACTTTCTGTGACTCTCTGGCAATGTCCGTTGGTCACACACATAGTGAGTCTCAGGAGCTGCATTTCCCACTGCTTTTGAACTATCATTTTCATAAATGACTTTGGAAAGCCCCATTTCTGTATTTTGATATCACGGTATTTCTGGTATGTTTGTGCCCTTGGGAAATGTAGCATAGTGTGTTATGATGATACTGTCTACCAATTCTAGTTACAATTATGTCATGCTTATAGTGGTATGTCCATCAGAGCTTGCACTGAGTAGTTCTGACACAGAGATGTAAAGCTCATGTGAGTTTTCATAGCACATTTTAACATAGCCCAGTTGTATGCTGGACAAAGAGAAGACTCCTGCAAAGTTGAAAAAATCAACAGTAATATTTTCATTATTCCTATTCTTATTGTAATTAATATAAAGCATGAAGAGCAATAGAAGTTTTTTATGTAAAGTGTTTAATTGCTTTAATTTGTTCCTCATCGCGTGAAAACTTCATCCTGAATTATTGCTTTGTGCTTTCATGGCAATGGTTGTGGTAAAAACAATTCCTTAACTATGAACAATATAAGGAGATGAGCTTCTAGAAGACAATACAGGTGATGAACAGTATTAGACAGCGAGTAGAAATGCAATATCTTCCATTAGTGAGTTGGAGATTAACTAGCAAAGTACTTACAAGCAAACTCTGACAAACTGTGTTACCTTACTCTTGAAGTTCGGTGTGCTGTCAGCTATGCCTCTCTCCAGCTAGCAGTATACTTCCTACCACAAAAAATTAACTTGTTTGAAGCCTTTAATAACTCCCTTTGCTTCATTCTTCTTCGGTTCAGAGAACAGGATGTGCAAGAGAAGCCTTACAAACCACTACCTGTATCGACCAAGCTACTTTTACCACAATAGGGCCTAAGTCTTTTTTTCAGAGATGAGTGAAGTGTAGCTATGTCTAAAAATGTCTAGACAGGACTTCCTTTTCAGAACTTTGGTAATATTGTGATACAAAGCAACATTTTGATAGTTTTTAAAAATGTCATATTTCAAAAAAAGGACAATTTAAAATTTTAATAAAAGAATTTAAAGTTTGAGTTGATGTATTAAAGCAATCAATTACTGGCAGTTCTCTGTCATCTTTTCGCAGATGGTGGGGCTCCATGGTACTGTAGCTGGTCTAGGTCATTGCGCACAAGGGCGATCCACTTTAAGGTATCTGCCTGAGGAAGTCCGTATCTGCTCCTGTGGGACAGATTTCAGCTTAATGAAGACACCTTGAATTAAGACAGGGTGGGAAAGAGATTTTGGAAGAATTAAGACAACGTGGGAAAGAGATTTTGGAAGTAGGCAATGAGGAGTTCTGCTTTTGAGGTTCTTCAGCTAATGTGAAGTCTATGCTGGGGTTACAGAGATTATAGATTTGAGTAGGCAAGAGACTCTTTATTCAGGGACTCCATCAGTTGTGTTAGAGGCTATAGATGGGGAAAGGAGTTTACCTTCCTTTACAACAACCTCACTGGCAAGCTTTGCAGAGGAACCAAATTAGCTCAGTTTTGCTGAAGGTATTTAAATTCATGAATTAACGCAGGTTAAGTAATACAAACCCATGTCTGCCTGACAGATTTGGTTTATATCTTCTACCACAGCATGATTTCCTATCTCTAAATCACTACTGTTTTGGAAACTGATAGTTTATTAAAAAAAAAAAAAGCTGTATTTTTTACATGGCCATCTGCAAGGTCTCCTGCTTACATTTTCTTTAAATTCTTGGTTAAACAACAGAAAACAATAACCTCATCCAAATTCTTCATTGTCCTTGAGAGCCTTTCCATTGACTTTAGAAGGTGCTGCCTTTGACCATGATGAAACAACATCTATTGATACTTACTTGTATTTACTGGGAATGTTGGCAAGGTGTAACTGTAGATCTTCTGCAGCTCTGGTCACAGTGGTCAATGAAACAATCAAATGAAATAATCCAGTACAGGTATATTCCTCTCAAGATTTCCATCCTTTCAGTGATAGCCTATGTGCATGAAGTAATTTTTACTATGAAATGCTGTTTTATGTATGCAATCTGTTCTTCTTTTCCTTCTGAGACTGACACATCTAGAAAATTTCAATAATCATGAAGGCTGGCTCTTGAAGGGTAATGTGACCCAAGTAAGAAGTTGTGATTGAAAAGGTATCTTCTTGAAACAAGTAATTGAAACTATCTGGCCTCATTCTAGACATTTATGGTAGCATATTGGATTTTTATAGGAAATAGGGAGGGATGACAGAAAACTTTTTAAGATGTGGTCATGGAGCTCTGAATGTATTTAGAGGAAAATAGAGTACATAGAATTCTTACATATGGAAAACAAACATATTTTTTCACATACTTCTGTAAAAACAGAAAGTGTAGTGCATTATGTGTCTTTTTCCAGCCACGTGGCAATATTCAGGAAACATAATCCTACAATGTTGGATAACTGTAGAAAATTCTAGTTTACATTTGGATGCTACACATACATCCATTCAGGCTCAAGATCTATGTGTCCTAAACTCCAATACTTACCTTAAGATGTGACAGAGACCTTCTCCCAGTCAGTAAGTCTATGTCAGTTTGGAAGGAGTGTTATTTCACCCCACATTAAATTAAGGATTTTTAGAGAAGGAGTGCAAAAGAGGAGAATGACTGAAAGAGTGACAGATGGAAGGAATGAAGAATGCAATAGACAGGAGTTAGCTGGGTAACTGTCCTGACAATTTGTTAGTAAAGGAAGGATGAATATAAACGTGGAACTTGTGTATGATGTGTAACAATACTTGGTAGAAAGACACAAATAAAGTTAAGGTTTGTTTTATGTCTGACACTTATTTTAGCTTCTGTGTATATTTTGTGTCTATGTAACCCTAGGAGCTAGTGCAGTTGGAATAGACTAGCTTATGTAGGTCATAGCTTGTAAAGGGGTGGTGTGCCTGGCATTAAGTGCAGTTGCTTTTGACCTTCCAGCATGAATAACCAGGTAGACATTTCTAACTTGGTTGACTAAGGTCAAGGTATGAGGCTCTAACTCATGTTCTTAGTTCTTACAGTGCTACTCTGCTAAGTGAATTTAGAAACACTGCAAATTGGAAGAGCAACATCTTGAATGTAGTAAGATTGCAGAGAATCTGCCTGTTCTGCATGACCTAGTTTCCTTGGGTATAAGGCTGCAGACCACCACAGTTTCCCAACACTCAGCTCTGTTCAGGAGCTCTGTTGTTGAGGCTTGACAGCAGAGAGCTCAGCAAATGTATTTGGCCAATATGCAGCAGTAGTTAACAAAACAAATAGAATGCTTGAATGCAGTAAATTATGACTATGAAATGACAAAGTGTTATGGACTCAAGCAACATCAATCCGTGTGCTGACATGTAGTAAATCTCATGGCTCAAAGATTTTGCTAATTAAAACACATTTGGAGGGGAAAAAAGAGACTGTTACTCCAGATTTTAGTAATGCTAAACACAAGGCTGGAGACTGTTCTTGAGGGGACGGCAGGGTAGCAGGAAGTATGTACAACTCTTTATATGAATCAAAAAGAAAGAAGGTAAAAATTATGTCATTGATGCATTTATTTAGATGTTTTCTTAGTGTTTATTAATTTTTAGTGGCTGGCAGAGACTGACGAGATCTGTATGTTTGAAACATCTTGTGCATATGAACACATATTTTAGTGGAGCTTTGAAACAATAGTGCAACATAAATGATAGTAACAACAGAACAGTATATAGTCATGGTGGATTGACTTTGACAAGCAGTCAGACACCTACTCACTGTTCAGTCCATCCCCCTCCTCAATAGTAGAATGAGAGAAAATAGGACAAAAGTCTTGTGGGTTGAGCTAAAGACACAGAGATCACTTCCAGTTATCATCATGGACAAAACAGACTTGAATTGGGGAAAATTAATTTAATTTATTGGCAATTAAAATAGATTTAGACAGTGAAAAAAAAAATTAAAACAATGCCTTCCTCTGGTCCCCCCATTTTTTCATGCAGAATCTCAACAAGGTGATCTTCCAGGCATTATGGTAGAAGAAGAGGATTTCCTTTGAGTATTTTAATGTTTTTCAGAAAACAGAATGGACAGACGTGGGAAGAATCATGAAGATCTCTGCAGACTGTCATGCAGACTATGTGTGGTCCCCATGTACCCACAGCTGACCAAGAAACAGCTGATGTTTTCTGTTTCTGTTCAGTTGTAGCATTTGTTTGAAATTTATCAGTTCTGTCAACATATTTTAAGACTTTCTGAAAGTTTTTCTTAGATTCCATGCAGTATCTTTTCTGCACTTCTTTAATCAATTTGTGTGCAACATCAAAAAAGACAAAGGAGAACAAAGTTACCTGCTGGGGCAACCAAGAAAGTAAGAGAACTGGCCAAACTGCCCATCTTGCGGGTAATTCATGCCCTCCTTCTAGCAGGCATCCGGTGTTCCAGGTGGGCCAGTTCCCTTCTGTGGCCACTGTGATGCCTTCCTGAACCTTTCTTCCTCTCATTCTGCTTCTCATATTCTTTTTCCAGTGAAAAAGAAATGAATGAAGTTTTAAAGTCTGGGGGATGGGTGAGATGAGAAATATTTATTTCTTTCCAGCTTGCTCCACCAAGGAGAGAAAAATAGATAAATGAAAACAAATGGCCCCATGAGAATTTCACTGTAGTTAAAAAGCTATTTTTCATTTAATAAGTCATTTTACTGAAAAAATTTTAAACATCTGTAATTGCACTTTTGTTGATTCAGAGCCTGCTGAAGCCAACTGGGATCTTTCCCACTGATTTCACTGATTTTGGATGGGGTCTTTTATGAACTAACGATGTGTTGTTGATTTTATGTTTGTTAAAAGGGAAGCCAGGACTTTCTGAAACTTTTCCTCAGACTCATTATTCTCTGCTCAATTTTGTTTCTGCATTTCTTTGATGAATGTATGTAAGACATCAAAAGGAATAAGGGAGAGACGAGTATTAGTTTACATTTCCCTTTCCCAGAACTTGCATGGTAACTTCATTTGTTGTCTGTTGTTTTAATGTATAGCAGGCCAGCGTTCATGTTGCTTTCAAGATGGAAGTAGAGATTTTCATTATTCTATAGGAAGCGTTTTCACTGCAAGATCCTTTGAACGTTTTCCGTTCCAGACTAATGGAGAATACAAAAAAGCCATGGGATACCATTAGAAAACCTGATTTCATAACATTTTAAAAAGAAGCCTGTCTTCTTTTTAATCAATTTTCTAGGATCCTGCTGAGGACCCCTCCTGACAGTTTGTCATCTTGTCAAAAATAAATTTTCTTCTGCATTTGCTCTGATGGAGGTGGGGCCTTTTTTACAGATGGCTTGGTAAAGTGAGTAGGAACCCAGAAAGAGGGATAATTTTTCATAAATGACATTTCCCATTTCTGTGGGTTTTCTTGAACAGGAAAGATACTCTAATGTTTGGTTTTAATGAGAGGAAAGGATTTATTGTGTCTCTGTCTTATCTCCTGGGAGTGTAAATGCGTTACTTTCAACTCTTCAAGCAGTTCTGATTTTTGTTTTTCAAATCCCAAACGCATTTTACTTTCTTTTGGCACTTCAATCAGTATCCAGAATCCTGGCTACATAAAGACAAAATGTTAGATAACTGGACAGCTACTTAGCTGTCTAACATAAGCCTTTCACAATATCCCGCAGGAGCACATCATTTTAATAATATCATTTCTTAAGGTTAATCTGTACTGGGTGTGAAGCATTAGGTCACACTGTATGTTTGTTTTCAAGCCCAGGAGGTGTGTGGGAGGAAGTGTTGCCTTCTGGGGCTGAATAAAGGAGATACACGGTCATGGCAAGATGGCCAGTATGAGTCACAGGTGGGAAACCGTCGTGGTACTGAAGAATTTGGCAGTAGCCACTGTCAGCATTACCTCCTTTTGAGGAGACTTCCCCTACCCACACGGTATTGTTCATTTCTGACTCACCCTCACTCAGACAGATAAACCTGGGAGTCACCATAAGGAGTCTGTTGAGCTACAGGAAAGAATACCTCATGTTTCTAGGTACGCGCAGCTCACAGGACTTAGCACAGCTGTTTTCTCATTCGAGTTGTGTGGAGCCAAATTAAAGCAGAGGGAAGCGGATGAATTAAGTAAGGTTGAAACTTTTGGGCCTTCGTTGCGTAGCACATTGGCTAAAGGCTTGTTGCATTTGGGAAAGCCAGGGAGGTCCCTGCAGGTTGAGCAGCTTCTCTGAAAGCTGTCAGTCGGAAGACGGGACCTCGTCCTTTGCTCCAATGAAAATCCTAGCTTTCTTCTTACAGTATATTATCCACTAATGGGTTGAGAATGGTCTAAGACCCAATGATGACGAACAAGTGACAGAAACTAGGGAGCTGTATACATTTGTTATTGAAAAGTTGAATTTAAGAGAATAACAATCTCCCCCTTTCTCTTTCCTGCAAAGGAAATGCTTTATTCAACATTAAATGGCTCAATGACAGCTACACAAAGGGGACTTTCCTTACTTTCTTCTGCACAAGGAACTCAGATGTTATAGGAAAATCCTTGCTTGCCTAGCAGACCTAGCAGAGTCTTGAGAGTTTCCAGCAACTAGTTTGAAAATTATAGGCAGCATTGGTAAAGTCTGCTGAAGAACCATGGGAAAATGGATGCAGTCCTGGGTATCTTAAACCCATTGAGAGAAAACCACAAGTGCATCGTCACTGCTAATTTTGAAAAGGAACTCAGGCAGAACAAAAGAGAAATAGCCACTTCTCCATTCCAAGACCATGATTCATTTAACATTTCTTTTCTGCCTCCTCCTTATATCATCCCAATGCTTTTTTAAGGTAATTGTTGCTTCGTTAAAGATAGCTCCACTCCACAGTTTGCTATATCCACTACACTGTGAATTTATTTTGATCCAATTGCCGAACTCAAGATGCCCAGAATGTTCTGTTCCCCTCATTTAAAATATTTTTCCTACATAAAGCACCTGTAGGATTCAACTTGTGTAATATACTCCTCCTCCTTGGTGAAAAAAATGCCTACATGGTGCTCTGCTAAATATGCCATCTTACATTTGGCAAAAACGTATCAGAACTGCTTCCAAGGAAGACGATATGGCTGAAGAAATAAAGCACCAGAGAGTCATGAGCTACATTATCTCTGTGAGAAAGAGGATTTTCATCACTTTTTCAAAGCCAGCTTCATACAGCATGTGTGATCAACACCTGCCAAGCACATGGAGAATGTATGAAGGGACAGATTTTTTCAGTGTTTAGTGAATAAGCTGCTCATGAAAGGGGGCACAACAACAGTGTACTTAAGAAATAGGCATAGCAAAGGCAACAACTATGCAAAGGTTCCTACTCCTCCAGTGCACTTAACCCACGATGAATGCTGTTCACTGCTAAGGCAGAGAGATGAGCTTTGCTTCAGTGCTCACTTCAGCTCTGGCCCCTCACCTGTCCCTGCCAACCAGATAACTGACTATGATGTTCCCTGGCTTTATGGAATTCATCCGTGAGAGACTGGACCGTGCCCACAGGAATGTTTTAGGAATATTCACTCTGACTGTTTACAAAAAGATTTCTCTGCCCTAACCAACAGTAAGACAATGCATTAAGCTCATTAACCTGGATGCGGTAGACAGCAAAGCTGGACCACAGCTTTGCTGCTGGCAGTCCCTGAGAGAGCTCCCACCTCTAGCAGCCTGCCTAGGGTGCCCTGTAACGTTTCCAGTTAACATCCAAGTTTGTGCACGGTGAGTTACACTGAGTAGAAGATGTAGCCAGTAGAGGGCAATGAAGGTCAGTTTTTGGAGCGATTGCATCAAACAATCCTGAAGTGGTCGAAAACGTAGGGCAAAAATGTCAAACAAAAGCTTCTTGTGAACTATCGTTACATATCCCTTTCTATTAATTATTGTGAGACCTGAGTGAACCCTTGTGATCATGTGATCTATAAACCTCCTTTTTAACAGTCGTATTAAACAATGTAGTTCCTTATTTATGACAATATAGTTAATAGCTTTTTCAGCAGGGGGAAAAAAAAACCATAAAAATGATACTGCCCTAAAATAGGGCAAAGAGCTTAAACCAATAGCCAATAAAACTGTAGCTCTTCATATAAATCCTGTTTTATTGGTCTGTTCTGGAGAGTAGTTTTTTTGTTTAACTTGATAAACAGGTCATTTTTTTTCCCAAGACAATTAGGTGCCTGAAGGAAAAAGAAGGAGGATTAGGGAAGTCAGTTCTTGCTCAGTTCAGAGAAGAAAAGCTGCTTCTTTCAGTCAGATGCAAAGCTCTTTATCACAGATACTATCCAACATGCTGGAAATAATGTGAACTTACAGTAGAGAACAACATTTTTTAACTTGGGTGATATCTGCCAGGGACATAACACATATCCAGGCACTTGGGCAAGCAGTTAGGGCCAAGAGAGTGCAAGATGCAAGTGTTATTCACCTCTAACAATCTGGCCAACATATTTTTTGAGCCTAATTATGTTTCTGGGTGCCAAATATTTTAAAACTGATCTTTTGGCTTTGCTATGTTAACCGTCGAACAGCTTAATAGCAGGAAATGCCTGGAATGTTAGTGGGAAATTGTATTTATTTATTCTGTGGAAGAGCCTGAAGGAGCCCTTCAGCACTGGGACCCTGTTGCAACTCTGCTATACTGCACAGGAAGGCTCCTGTGCACAGTAGACCTGGGTTTCACTGCTATATGTGTCATGCCTGCTCAGCAATATGGGGTATGTCACTTGACTTTTTTCTGCTGAGCTTCCCATCTGAAAACAGTATTAGTAACTCCTCTATTCGATGTGCTATCAGAACTATAGCTGCAAATGACTATATAAATGCTAGGTAGTATTTTGACATGGGATAGGAGAGAAAAAGAAATATCTATTTCATGAATGTTGTAAATCCAAGAGAAAAATGCTGGGCTATTTGACTTAAATGAATAGATCTTTGCTTCCCAAAATTTCAGCAGAAAGCTGGCAGCTGTAACTGTCTTAGTGCAATTCTTGTCTGACCACTCAGCGTAACAGAGTCTGGCAAAGCAGCTACGAGACCCCATGCAAGAAAGAAAATACACCTTTCAAAGAGGAGAAAACGGAAAGTAAAACCGTGTAATGGTGGCATGGGCTTGAAGTGCTCAGGAGAAGGAGGACCAAAGTCCCAGAGGAAGCGGAGGGGTGAGTGACCCATCTTGTAGACCTAGAAGAGCTTCCCAGGAGGGGAGCAATCAGCTGGTGGTAAGTGCCCTGATGTTCCTGGCTAATAGCAGTAGCGATCATTATACCTAAAGCTCTCAGTGCCTGCGTGTGCTTAATTCAGAAAGAATACAGGGCATATTGCACTGTGTCAGACCCAATAAGGAGACATTAAGGAGTACCTGTTTGCTTATGTGACAACTGTTGCTTCTGAGTTTTTATGATGTCTTGTCAGCTAACAACGAGGAGCCCATCTGGCGCCAGCTCCGACCTGAAGTGGGACCTACCTGGAGAGAAGGCAAATATTTGACTTGGTGCTGATGAGCTAGATTTCAGTCATGGCACTCTGCTCCCTGTCAAGTGAATCATGGCAGAGGTAGCAGGTGTGCTTGAACCCTCACGAGTCTCCTTTTAATGGCTGTGGACTTTTATCTTTTCACTGGTCTGTCTCAGAGTGAGCCCCAGGCATCCCAAACTGGAGGGCTATCAGAGGTGGCGGCAGGCTGTGAGTAAAGCGGCTTCATGTGAGCACAGAGTGGTACCCCAGAGGTGGGGTGACAACCACCTGGAACTTAGACTATGTGCTCATGGTTGGCAAATTAAGTGAAATCCATGAGCCCAAGAGCTGTAGACAATTCCTAAAGAAATTATATTCATGGGTTTTTTGTTTGTTTGTTTGTTTGTTTGTTTGTTTGTTTGTTTTGAGACTAAGGGGGTCAGTACTTCAGTCTCCTATGTCCCACCTTTATGCCAAAGGGACCTGAAATGAAGATGTAAAAAAATTAAGGCATTTTAATATTAGCTTTTGTTTTAAAAACCATAATAAAGTATTCACATGAGCACAACTGAAATGTAATCACAGAGTGGCTCTGCTCTGAGCTCTGTGACTGCTCCCTAGAGAGCAAAGAGAAGCTGTTCCTGTGGGGGGACAACGTCCCAGGGAGGGGAACGCAGAAGGGTGACAGTCCATCCCCCAGCACAGGGACTCGCTGTTTTTTTTTTTTTTTTTTCACAAATGCATGCTTACATGTGTGCAGCGGAGGGCAGCCTGCTTACGCTTCCCTTCTTCTAGGGCTGGCTTCTCTCTCAGTCATCAGGGCCAGCTGAGGATTTGATAATATTCTCCAGTTTAGCTGCAGCGCAGTGTTTTAACGGAGTCAGGGCACCGTAATGCAGCAGCACTTCTGCCAGGCTGATGTACTCCGCCAGCATAGATGAAGTGAAACCAGTGAGTGTAAGAGTCATAGGCAAGTCCCAAATAAATTATATTCAGAGGCTTTAAATATTTTATTAATTTTATTTTTTGAGGCTAAGGGGGCTGGTAATTCAGTCTCCTATGTCCCATCCATGACAGAGACTTTCCCCAGCTTCCTCCTTTGAGGACAGATTGTAAACCTTAACGAAAAATGTCAGCATTCATTGTTATCCACTCAGATGGGCAAAATAAAAATCCCTAACTCCTTGGCCTTTAAATTAATCATCAGGGGATTTTCTTTCACTTTCTTGTCTTGAACTGTAGGAGGAAGAGGAAAATGCTGAAATATTTTTTTTTTAAATGATTTTTTATTTTTTTATTTTTCCTGAGGTGTTCATACATTAAAGCACTAGTGAAAGAATGGCCAACCTTCCTTAGTGTATCTCCCCTCATGCCCATTTCTTCCATGGCCAGAGCAGTATCAGCTGTATGGGGAATGGAGAGGAAAGGCAACTCCAAGAGAGGCTCTTCCTAACCAGGGGAGTAGGCAGTGGCCCCCAGGAGCCCCTCAGGAGGATACAGATGAGGTAAAGGGCAGCTGAGCCCCACACAGATGCACAGTGGAGGTATCTGAGCTCGGCAGTGCCCCAGCAGAGTTCTGTAGCCGGTCATCCAACATCATCTTTGAGCTGCACACAGATCAGGCATCATGGCTGGCAGTCCCTGCGGTGCATGTTTCATAAGAGATCTTGTTATAGTTACGTGATGAAGGAAAGCTTGAAATATTGTGAGTTTATAAGAAAAGTGCAAGTGTTGAAAGCATTGGGAAGTGTACTTGGAAGAAAGAGAAAGTTTGATACTTTCAAAAAAAGCAAGATTTAAAGTTTTAAAACTTGTGACAGAATCACAAATGCTTGAGGTCTACTCCTTTCTCTACCATTCTTGCTTAGGCTTCAGTGAAACAGCCAGTCCTGTTTTTAAATGTGGAGAGTAATTTCTAGCGCTGTTCTATATCCCATAAAAAAAATCTTATTCTTACCGCTTGCATTCCTTCTGAAATATCTAATATTAGAATTCTTTGCTCATAGGATCAGAGTTATGCATTTTAAATGGAGGAGCAGAAAATAACAGAATCAATAATAGAATATCACAAATGAAATAAATCGTTGATTATTTTTGTATTCAAAGACCTGAAAGTGAAAGTTTAATTGATTTTCTATTTTGTATTTTCTGCCACTGCAGCTACAATAAATGACATTTAAATGAATACGGTAGAATAATGAAAAGACAAAAGAGTTGATCAGAGGGGTGAATGAAGTTTTTGAGTTTTATACAATAGGTAAATGGGAAGTTAACAGAAGTGAAGATAAACATCTTAAGGGATCAGATTTGTATAACTTTGAGAATGTTTTACATCTTTAAAGAGCAAATGCTTGCTGCTGTACAGGAATCAGCTACAACATTGTTACAGCTTTCAACAAGGAAATTGTGCAGTTTGTAACTGGAGAAAGCAAGACATAGAGGGGTAAAAATATTTTGTAACCACACTACAGTATAGAAGTAGGAAGTGAATTAGAGTTTTCTAAACCTGGCAATACTCATAATCAAACAATATGAATTTATTTCCAGGTAATTGGAATTGGGTTGTTTAAAAAATTCCCTATAATCTGATAGAGAATCTAGCAATGCATGCTTTCTTAAAAAGGAAACTACATGCTCTCAGTATAGGCTTATTATGTCTTATGATTATCTTTACACTGAGGACTTTTGTGTTTTTAATAGTGAACTGTAATATTTCTTTGCAGCTATGAGCTGTTTCCCACCTTCTGATTAAAAAGTCAAAAATAGACTGGAAATTTCCATTTTGATAAGAAAGGCTTAAAACAAAAAATGGCATGGGTGTGGTAATGCAAAATGAATGTTGACGTCATGGGCTCTTAGCCAGGTCTGCTCTGAGGTGATCCTACCTTTTCTCTTTCCTGGTCTCTCCTTTTGCATCTTTTCCTTCTTTCCCATTCTTCATTGCTCCAACCCCAAGGATGGCCAGATACGAAATGCTGCCAGCCAGGATTCCCAGGCTTCAAAGGGATCTCTCATCAGCTGAGACAAAGCCTCTTTTGTGTAGCTCTTGGACAGTGGCTCTGGCTACTTCTGCGCAGTCAGGGAACTTTGGTGTTTCTCTTCCCTCCAGCCTCTCACTGCACCATCTGGATGTTGCCGGGATGGTTTTTGTGTTTTCCCCAAGGCTGCAGGTGAAGTACGATTGTAGTCAGCACCATGTTCTGGAGGGACACATCATTCTACATGAATGGATGCAAACAAACCAGTCTCTGTGTTTTTTTTGGTGAGGAAGTCTCTCCCCAAAAGGTGTTCTTGGCTGTGTGTTTTGCCAGCTCAGAACAATCTTAAAACTACAGCAAACAAGCACTGCACTTGCACCAGGAATTCATCACAAAATGGAGTTCATGGATACAGTAACAGAAAAACTGTGAAAAATAAAAGTAATAGAAGTAATATTAAAATCTTTTTTAATACAATTGGAATGACCTTCTGAGGCTCAGGAAATACTGCTGTGCTTTCTGAAAGGTATCTAGGATTTTACAGGAACTGTCAGCTTGATTTCACAGGGCTTTGCTCTAATATTCCATGTCCTGCTTTCTGAAAATATGAGTGCAAAGTCCTGCTGTGCTGACAGGTCAGGTTAATACCCACTTACCTAGGTGCAAACAATGTGCCAAGTGCAAGCGCTGGGAAGAGGTGACCCTTCTCCTTTGAGGAAGTGATATGAAATGGGCGAGAAGGCAACATAAGAACAGCCACAGTGAGTCACACCTCTGATCTGTTTAACTCAGTATTCTATCAGTTAGGGTGGCTAGAATATAAATATAATATTTAGCAAGAATATAAAACATAGGGCAAGCACAGTAGCAGTCTTTCTGTAAGACAGTCCATGGGAGCTGGGGGAGAGGAATGACAGCCACTGAATGAGGCTGCTGAAATACTCATACATATTTGCAGTGTAGAATTTTAAATTGCCTGTGATTTACTCTCGTGCAGACAGACAGTGTTTATCAATGGCTTTGCAAAAGGCAAGAGTTGCATTTACTTTCTCTTGGCTTTCTGGCAGCTGAAGTTTAACATCATTGCTTTCTGGGGCCAGAGGCTCCTCTAGGCAGGCATAGCGTCCTTCTGCACATCAGCAGCAGAGCGCTGGTTCTCCCTGGGGCTTTCACACACTCGCATTTGCCTTTGTTTCTTCCACTTCACAGATCCAGAAGATCTTACCTCTGGTCAGCAGTTCATGGTGTCCATGCCTCCCTAGATCATGTAGCTGTGTTTTTTTTTTTTTTGACTGTGAGCCTATGGGACTGGGACTGTATGAGGGAAGTTGGTGATTGTCAAAAACATCCTTCTACGCCGACTTAAAAAAAATCTAATCTCAGATAAAACTGGGCATTCATTCTTGAGAAAAACACAGCAATTTGGAAAAATAAAACCATTCTGGAGACTTGTTCACCTTCTTTTGGAACTGAGGGACCTGTGAGACTCTAAACCTGGTGACCACTTCATCTTCCCTGCTCAATGAGAAGGTACGACGGCATGCAAAGTTTCATGCAACAGTTTCTTGGGTAATTGTTACATTTTTCACAGGTGTTTCAAGAGAGAATGCAATGTAGGATCTAATTTCTAGGAAAATGGATCAAACTTCAGGATTCAAACTGAAGAAGAAAATAAAAAATTGTTCTGTGAGTCACCTTTTAAAAGTACTTGTAGATGCTCTAACGAAACACTCCTGGAACATTTGACCATTGAAAAAATGTCATACTGAGCCTAAATCAGCACAGCTGTTTTACATTTTGTGGATAAAAAAGGACACATAAAGACACTAGTAAGGGCAGAGATGGGGGGTACAACAAGGAGAAGGTTTTCTGACTGTGTTGTACAGTGGTTACAGGATGGTGCAGTTCTTTGTCCTTCACTGGGCAAAACTCCAGCACATAACATCTTTTATTCAGCATTTAACAAGACCATTGCTGTGCTGTGGCTGCATTTCTGGGTGATGCCAGTCTGACACTACCTCGGGGTAGAAATGTTCTAAGTATAACACAAGTGTACCTTGCAATAATGGAAAATCTGTTTGCAAGCTGGAGAGTAAAGCACTCAGAACAGAAGAGCTGCTCTGGTGGCCTCAAGGTGATGTCTCCCAGAGCAGACAGAGAGGTGAATGCACAACGGCAGCAGTATTTTACAATAATTTACGTGAAGAGTAATAGAATGACAGAACATGGGCTACAGTGAAAACAGATGAGATTTCTTTTTCCTAGTGCTAATGACAGTGAAATGTTCTCACTAAGAATTTTATTGAAGCTTTATGTATGGGGGAGGGAAAAAAAGTCTGGTTTTATCCTTTCTTTCTCTTTCCTTTTCCCTCCATTGTCATTTGGGGAGCAGCTTCTCCCTAACAGGTAAACATGATTCAGAAATACAGGATACAGAAGGCATATTAATTTTCCTTATAATATGTCTCACCGTCCAAAGTGACTATACCCTTTTCCCTATTGCTTTTTCTGTAACAGATCTGTAGTTGGATGGATGGCAAAATAGACTGCAGTATGCTGCTACCTTTATAACGTAAAAGGGCCAATGACCATTCTGAAAGGTGGCTAAGGTCACAACATGTAATGTGTTGCTCAGCAACACCTTGGAGCCAAGGAGTCTCTCTTGCTGTGACTCAGCTCCTCCCAGGTATGTGCCTTGGCTGTCTCCCAGCTCTGCAGCAAGACCTGGGCATGCTCCAGCCCCAGCAAGCTGTGCCTGCTTTTCCATGGGGAGCAAAAGTGGGGGCAGAGGCTGGGAGGGTGCTGTGGCTGTCACATGCTTCCTGGACAACAGGAGATACAGGACAGAGGGTAGGGATGGGGGGAAGAGGAGTACTGCAGAATGTGAGTTAGATATAACCTCACAGGTTTAATTTTGTCATTGTCTACAGCCTCACTAAGCATCACTGTATAACAAAGGCTGAGACATACAAGTGGTTCCAAGAAAGCGGTATCAGAGCGTCCAAATAGTACTCCTCCCTCCACCTTCCCTTCTCTCAGAAAATAGGAACTGATTGACAGGTAACAGATGATGTTGCCAGGCAGGGGATTTTCAAATACTTACAAGACCTCTATTACCCAGACTTTCATGGTCCACCAGAGCTGGCTGGGGATCCCTCTATGGCCACCACAGCAAGGAGATGTGGAATAGCTGTAGGGCCCCAAAGTCAGTACCTTCCTCTGCATTTGCAAATAGCCTGGGAGAAAGCAACTAAAAACCTTTGCTGCTTTTGCATCCACATTAAGGGGATGGAGTGGGAGGCTGGAGGCATGTAATAGCTGATTCATGTGGTGCTCGGTGCAGGGGAGCCAAGAGTTATTACTGTCCCAGTGGCCTCGGGCAGGAGAAGGATCTTCTGGGAACTAGTTGCAACGGCTGCTGTGGTTGAGCTATTCAGATTTATACAAAGTAGTAATGTTTCTGTGGTGCCCAACATTTTAATCCAGATCTGCAGGTCTTTCCTGCACTGATCTACAGATCTCTATCAAAACCAACGCAAGTCCCTTCTGCTTTCAGTGCAAAAGGCAGTTCGATAACCTTCTACTGCGATGTTGCTCTTTATTATAGGAGTAATTGCCCTGACCTAGCAATTCTGATGCCTTTGTGTTTGTTCAGGTTTTGCACACTCGAATGGTAATGCAAACTCAAGCAAAGAGAAATAAACTACTGAGCCTCTTGTATCTTTTTGCAAATATTACATAACATCTTGCTGTCTGCTTTTGCTCTAATTTGTGGGACTCCTTTTCCCACAAAGGCCCATGAGCGTGGCCTTGGAGATTTTTCCCTCAGGTCTCTTGTGGTGTTTTCGATTCCTCATTGTGTTCACAACAACAGAACCCCTTTCAAGATTCAGTCTGAACTGGTGGCTCCTTTTGCTTGCAATATTCCAGCTGCTGTGTAAAGGCTGACTTCAGAGGCTTGCCTTGGTCTTGCTAGAGACCCTCCTCCATGTGTCCATGGTTCCTAGGTGTGATTAAGAGGGTGACCTCATGTCTCAGCCACAAAATTTCATGATCAGATCCAAGTCCAACAGTAATGTTTTGCTAGGTTTTCTGATAAAAAGCTCATCTCCACAGACACGAAGGAGCATGATGGCAGGTGGGGAAGCTCATACCCCAGTCAGAGGGAAGGACACAGTCCCTGCCAGGGCTGTCCCAGCGGTGCCATCAGCCCCATGTGCCAGGAGTAACACCAAGCACCAGCGGAAGCTGCTCTCCAGAGCACCCCTTGGTCTGAGAGAGTCACTGTCTGGGGTATGGCACACATTACAGGATGTAGGGGAAGAGCATTTTGGGATTGTATGAGGCTTATAATTGGATGCTTCCTAGAGGAGGAAGCAAAGGTAGGGAAAGGGAAGGTTCGAGGTGACCAACTCAATTTCTAACTGTTTTCCTGGCTGAGGGGACTGCCTTCTGTGTGCATGTTTGTGTATGGAGGTCTACGTGCCAGCAGCTAGAGTCAGGCCACGAGTCATAGCTGCCCACATGCCTGTGTGCCAGCAACCACAGCGAGTGAGAGTACGCGTGCCGGTGTGCGATGGCTAGTAAATATTGAGCTGGACTAGCCAGCAAGTAGGATAACTGTCTTGGGAGCCAGGTTTCAAAGCAGCCATAAGATAATTGTATCTCTGTGTGTGAGACCACCAGAGGACTTGGTTACCACTGGTGCCAGGAGGTCCAGGGCAACTGCTGCAGAGACCATGGTGTCTGGGGTCGACCTAGAGGTCTACCTGTGTGTGTGTGTGCGCAAGAGGGTTAGGGAGTGGTGCTGCAGCCTCAGGGTCTCATTTGCCCAGGTGCCAGCAACTGGGGAAACTGGGATCCAGGGTCAGCTACTGAGCAAACCTAGTGTCTGAGCTGGAGAGCTGCTGGAGGGATCCACCCTATGCGTATGTACACCCATATTCTTAGTAGCAGAAATTCATCCTGGTCAGCCAAAGAGGGGAGCAGGGTGAGACCACTGGTGCCGTTTGTATCCGTGTGAAAGTTGAGAGTGCCTGTGCTGATCTGCGTGGCTGACCGTGTATATATGTGCATATGCGGTGTACATGTGTTTGTGTGTGTGCTTACTGGCCTTGCTGGACCTGGCGGCATGCCATGGGCAGCCCTGCGTCTCTCTGCCTATTGGATTCAGCAACTCCTTAACAGCCTCATTTTTTTCCACCACCTTTTAAAAGTTGGTTTAGCAGCATGTGCCATGTTTTGCTCTCACATGAAGTACAGTACTCAACCTGCTATAATATAATTTCATAACTAACCTCTTGTTAACCAAAATCTTTTAAAAACATGGTTTGACAGACAGTGCTGTAATCAAAAACCTGTTTTCTGACTCCTTCTGACTCTTTCCTGTTTTGCCGTCACCCACTGCTAGCAGTAAAGCCTTGCTTTAAATCATGTTCTAATGCCCACAATATTTCAGTGTTTCAACCGGCTCCCCAGTATTTTCATAGCCCATTTGGTCCTAGCAAGAGGTGCTGATCAGCCAACAGCTAGACCATCAGAGGGAAATCTTATGCACACACACCTATAAGCATTACTTAACTTCTGCGTAAGACAGAAAGTGTTTCTAACTGGCTTACATGAAAGCTTCTTAATAATGTAGCATTTCAAAAGCTGTCTTTTTTGCCTGGTAGCTTTTTTTGGTGGACCAGGTCCAGGATAAAGCACATAATTAAAACCTGTCATGCATCAATCACTTCAGGGCAAATAAACCAGGTAAGTATTTTGGTTTTGCTGTTGGGTAAGTGGGTAAGCTTGGTATTTCCTGTGCCATAATTCAAATTTATGGCAGCAGAGTAATTTGTATGCTAGATCCTGTGCAGGGAGCAGTAAATTTGGTGCCACACTTTTACTTGAAGGATGATTCATATCAGACTTATAAACATAACACATTATCACATCAGATGATGTCTAATATCTATCTGCTATTCTTGGAAGTGAACAAGAGTGATGAGATAAGAACTGTAACAGAACATCACTGATTTCAGGAAATTAGCTCTTTTTCACTGAAAAGCAAGAACTAAGTCTAAAGACTGGGTTTCTTTAGGCTTATATTTTTTTCAAAAATCTCTCAGGAAATTATTCTGATACGATGTTTCACATTTAATGTGGTTTTTGGAAGCAATATCCTGTGGCATTGACCTGTCATACCTAAATGGAAAAGCTGAAAAGACTTAACTACAGAAATCTTTGATCTAAGCAAGGTATATGGTAGGTGGATACTGTAAAACCAGTCAGGTGCAGTGTGGGAGTTAAAATACAGCCAGACCTGAAAAGAAAGCTACAGCACTTCTGAGAGACCAAACCAAACATAACCTTGATTCAACAGAATTGACTCATCTCCAGGCAGACGCAGGCTATGCAAACAATCTAGACTGACATAATTTCTGAAACCGAACAGATTCTATCCAGCTTGTTTTAAGGGAACATTGAAAGAGGGAAGTTATTTAGATTTATTTGGACTATTAGTTGAAGCACTGCCATTCATACAATAGTTCATCCTAACCAGGCTGCGTTACCAGCTTCACACAGACACCAAACTTCTTTCAGAAGAACACTGTTAGCATTTTACCTTGCTGTTCAGCATGTGACACTGCCTTTGTCACTCTACACTACACAAACATTTTTATGGAATACCAAATTATTCATTCTGTCATAGGATTTTCCATGTTACAGTTCACAAAGCGGTTTTGTAGGAAACGGCCAAATTCAGATTAAGATTATCCATATTCTTTCCATATTTCCAAATGTTTGAATTTGCTGTTCTTATCATCTCTTGATGTGATTGTGCCTGTGTGAAAGCGTCAGGGAGTAAGAAATGTGTGGCTGCCCTGGGAGGGAGCTGGAGCCAGGAGCCGAGATGAGCCCAGCCCTGGCAAGGTGGCAGGACACAGTCCAGGAGAGCAGGAGGCAGGGCTGGAGACTGGCATCCTACAGCATCACTGTGGCAGGGACTGAGGGTCCTGGGCTGAGCTAAAGTGGGACTCCCCGTCCATAGCTAGGGATGAGAAAGGGGATGAGGTGAGACTGGTAGGGCCAGTAAGGTACTCGGGGCCCTGATGGCAATTTTTGTTTGTTTGTTTGTTTTTTGTTTTGTTTAACAAGCAAGTAAATATCTCCTAAATTCTGCCATGTAGCCTTCCATGGCATTGCAATGTTTAAATCTGTCCATGGACCTGTGAGGGAGGAAGAGATGGAAGGAGCAGGTTTTTGCCACAGGCTGGAGGAAGAGAGCTGCCTTGCAAGAAGCTTTTCCATGAAGCTGGGCTATCCTAGGGAACATGGATTTTTCTTACTTCTTTTCCTGAACTCAGTCACTTCTTGCCTGTTCTTTTTAACTTGTGCACATCCTAATTTTTGTATCTTGCTCACCTTGTTCCTCCTTTCATCTTCCCTCTTCTTAGCTAGCCAGGCCCATCCTTTTCTCAGGAACAGATGTCCACATTGAGGTATCTTGTTGCCATCCCATTCTTACCCAATCTGTCTGACAGTAACCTGCCCAGCTCTTCCATTTCAGCTTGCTTTCAGACACCTGTCCCATCTCCTGTCTAGTCCCTTGTTCTGAGTCCCCTTGCCTAATTCCTTCTCCACAGTCCTGGTTTCCTTTGGTCCTGGGTACTTCTGTCCTTGCTCCTGACTTTCACTGGGTATCAACAGGTATCCTTGCTCAGACTGCATCCAAGACAACTCCAACAATGCCCAAATTAAGTTTTACTATGCAATATACAGTTGTGTCCAACTCAACTGCAGTATCAAAATATCAGACTAAGGAATTAATTCTTATAATTGAGAGACGTGTGAAAACTCTAGAAGGGTGGGAACCTAGAGAGGATTACACTGTTCATGGTATTTCTTTCTGACCTTCGGCAAATTAGAACCTGTCTTGTTAAACTGATGTTTTTACTATTTGCTACTGAATTATTCCCAGCCAAATCTTCATTTTTTTTTTTTTCCTGCAACCATGAGCTATGCAACTGAAGTTGCAATCAAAGCAGAGGTTCCAATTACTCTCCAGACTTTCCATGCTGACTTGTTACTCTCAGAATTTATAGTCCAAAGTTATTCCCACCCCTGGAAACTGTCATCTTTTTTCAGATATTTTAAATAACATCATTGAATCTTCTGTTTAGAAAGCAGATGTCATCCATGGCCTTGCAGAACAAATTCCAGGCAGAATGCTAGCTCAGTCTACAGTCTTCCTTCAGTGCTCTCACAAATTACGCTGACTTGTGTTTAAAGGGATAAATTGGAGTTTTGTCTGAATAAAGGCTTCATCTGAGTAAAGACTTCAATTGAGGACTTTAGTCCTACAATTAGAAGCATCTGTTCCAATGTAAAGCTAACATGACTATTAAAGCAACCTTTGATGACCAAAATTCTCAAGCCTGAAATAAAATTAGTCTTAAACAAATTTGGTTTGCTGCCCAGGGTATAGCTGAGCAATCAGATTTCAAATGATTGGTCTAACCTTTTATTCAACTTGAAAAATTGGGGGGATTTAAAGGCTAACATCTTTAAACTAAAATATTGTAAGTTTACGCTATTGATCATTACAGAAGGATTGGGTAGCTACAAAAGATTTTTGGTATCTGAAGTTCTGGTAAGTATTATCTCAGTCTTTTGAAGCTCAGGAATATGAGTGTTTCAAGTTCCTATATTACATGGCTTATCACCATAAAAATTAGGGACAGTTGATTTCAGAATGAGCAGGAATAATAAGGTTAGTTTGCTTAGTACTACCCCTTGAACAATATACACTGTATTTCTATAACAAAATCATTTTCAGAATATGTTTTTAACATTACCATAATATTACCAGTATTTGAGAGAAAGAAAAAATATTTCAGTATTAAGAATTTTTATTGTGGTTGTGTCAAAAATCCTTGATTAGATTGGTCCTTATTGTACTGCCTATGGCTTCATCTAGTAAGCTAGGAGGGAAAGCAGTCCAAATGTATACAAAGAGACAGAGATAC
Source organism: Chauna torquata (assembly GCA_013399475.1). Classification (NCBI taxonomy): domain Eukaryota; kingdom Metazoa; phylum Chordata; class Aves; order Anseriformes; family Anhimidae; genus Chauna; species Chauna torquata. Next base: position 564,247 of record VXAL01005839.1, read on the forward strand.
CCTCTCAAGGAGCATATATGTACAGGTGTTGGTTTGTATTGCTCTAGCAAGGTCTAAAATCTGCCCCCTTGCTTAGAACAAGAAATAACTCTTCCCTGATCCTGAGGAGTAGGAAGTGCAGCTTTCTTCAAGGTGAGCACGGTGTGCAGCATTTCATCGGGTAGTGGTTATTGTGAAAGGATGAAGGACATGGTACACTTGTTGCAAGATAACGCTGCATCTGGCCATTAAAGTTGGACAGAATGCTGGCTTACACTCAAAAATTATGATTTGGGCCTCTTTTCAATTTTTTTTTAAACATATAGCTCCTGAATGAAGTTCGATGCATTCTCTGAAGTAGAGTCTTGCTAAGTAGCCAGCCAGGGTACACATGGTGCCCACTATCATGTGTTTTACATGTTCGCCGTGTTTAAATATTTGTTCTTTCAGTCTCTGCCCTGAAGATATTTCCCACAAAATCAGGACTGTCTCACTCAAACTGGGATGGATGGTGACCCTAGGTTAATGATGATGTAAAATTTGACACATCTCTTGTTATACACAATGTCAGTTTAAAAGAATATGTGTAATATCCTCAGAATTTTGTTAATTGTTTTAATAATAAAGAATATTATTCTTTGGTAAAACTGTGAGAAAAGATCTGGGGAGCAGAAGAGTTGTGTCGGTGTAATTCAGTGCACATAACCAATCCCAGCCAACAGAGGATGTAAACCTGTTTCATACCCACTACAGAGCCCTAAGATTTATCCTTGAAAAAGTCTAGTCCCTTTTCATGTTTCATATAAATATATATATATAGCTCACCCCCAAATACAGAGACTAGTCTAGTCTCTAGTTTAATTGGTAGTGTTTCTATGCTCAGCTGTTATTTGAGCAGATGTCTGAGCTTGTGGGGTTAGCTGGAACCAGCACTAATTGTTGCTGCATTTCTCCTATGGCTGGAGCCTGACTACATGAGCATTCTTCCTCTGTCACGTTACAGGGCCAAGATGTTGCTTATGCTACATGGTGGGAACAGAGCTAGGGTACTCGTATACTTCAGCTCTTAGCAAGAGGTGGTCACCAACACAGTGCTTTTCAGACTGCAATGGGTGGACTGGGAGGGTGGACTTCCATCCTTTCTGCACTTGCGAGGAAGCTCAGCCTCCACATTGCACCAGAGTTTCCAGGCACAGGGATGGGAGCGGGAGATGTCAGATTGCGGGTCAAGAGATTAGTGGTCTGAATGGTCCAGAGATCAGGGCTTAGCCTGACCAGCCTAGGCACAAGCCTATCTTAACCAGTAAACAGAGTTACCTCCACTGTCACATTTACTTATATTCAGGCAAATTCTGCCAAGCATTCTAAACCAACATTTTATACTTGCCTCTGGGAAGACGTTGAAGGCTTTCAGCTTCCATTAAACTCATGCTTTGCATGAGTTTATGGGTAAACCTTTAGTGCACTTTTCGCTTCCCCAGGCTCAGGACAACAGGGAATAAATTTTTTCTGGTCTGGAAAAGTATGGTGGTTTCTTATGCTTTGTCTAGGGATTGGACATGGGCATGCTCACCAGCTTGCAGGTTTGGATGAGTACACACAGCCTTCCTGCTCTGCACATTGGTTTCCATGAGGAAAGAACCCAGATGCAGTGTCCAGACCCAGGCGTCCCACCTGAAGCAATAGGGATTGGAACTGCAAAGCTCATGCTACCCTACAGTCCTAGGGACCATTACGGCAGGTTACAACTGACTGGCACATTCATTGTACTTTCCAGCCCTGCCTTTGTCCCTGCCTATGACCAAAACATTGTTCCAATTCCTGGAGCTACAGATAAGTTTCCTGTTTAACCTCCTCTAATGCAGCTTTCTGTAATGTACATTGGAAATCATATCTGCTCTTAACATCTGGTATCTTCAGTGATTCCCATGATGATCACTGACTTGGAGGAGCAAGGCCAAGTTTGCACTATTTGTGTAACTATGTTCTGTTATAGTCTAGCACATTTTCTGTGGACAAGTTTGGACATGGAAGTATTAAATATGTAAGAGAAAAACTTTGAGAAGTCTGCTTGTATCTTCTACATTAATCATCATTACCACCCACATCATTAAAAATATTCCAGAAAACTCTTAGATAAGATACAAATTCCTAGGTTGTTGGTTATAAATAAAGGACAATGTATATACATATGTATTATGCTGCTAGTCATGAATTAATAATCTGTTTTGCAGCTGTTAATTTTAGTGAGACATTGAATAAAACAAAATGGCTTTTCTTTAATTACAGTCTCTTTTTACTCCTTTAAAAAGATTAAGCTTAGAAGAGAGACTGTCATAATATGAAGAGCTTTCAAAAAAGACTTTTTGCACATGTGAAAAGCATGGCAGAGTACTACACCAAGCTGGTTTATTCTGTTGATGAATCACAAGTTGAAAACTCAGTGATAAATAGTGTGTGATACTGAACTGGTTATTTGTCTTTTTCCTTTTTCCTTTTCTTTTTCTTTCTTTTTTTTTTTTTTCCACTTGGACTATAATCCTGCTTAAATGGCATTTGGAGTTAAACCAGAAAGAGGGAAAATCTACAAAGGAGAGAAAAAAAATTACAGTTCACTTGAAAATTTCCATCTGTTTCTAAATCTCTAAACTAACTGAACTTAGGTCCAAATAGTGTTAAAAATCACATCAACCAGGCTTGAAAATACACTGGTAGATATGAAGTTCCCACTTAAACAAAAATATCTTTCCACACAAAACAGAGGCAGATCATTAATTCATTTGCCTAAGCCGATAAAAGACAAGGAAATACATGCTGCATCTTTCTGAGGAACACCTCCCATTGAAAACGTTTGTTCCACATGCTGAGGACACTGTTGCAACTCCCTCTAGGGAGATGCACCTTTCCTGTCTCCTGTCCTGCCTCTGTCGGGGCAGATGAAAAACTACTCCTTCAAAGGCGAGTTAGTAATTACAAATACTACATCCTATTACCTAGAGCTGAGGTGAGATTCGTTTCCTCATTAAAGAGAAATTTCATGAAGGCCTAAGTTCTGTGGTGAATTTCTATTTCCTAGCTGCTTGATGGTGCTCCCTGTTTCTTCAGTTTACTCTTCCACAACAACATTCTACAACAGAGTATAACTTGGGAACCTATCACTGATAAAAGTGATGATCATATTTGATTAGAAAGATTTCATCTCCCAACGGCTGCAGATTCGAGGCCTTTCCCTCTCTTACAAGAGACAAACCAATGGTGTACTACAGATTTATACTTTGTTGTCTTTCATGTCTATGAATATCATGATAAATTTTGAATCATGTGAGACATAACAAACACAATTCTCAGCTTGAAATCTTTTTCAGAGATGAAGCTGAGGGGTTTTTTTTGTTTGTTTGTTTTTTTGTTATGCAGTTCCTCTGTTCTCCTGACACACTACTCTGCCTTCCTGCTTGTCCAGCTGGTTCGAATGATGTGTATCTTACAGATATCTGTTGAGGTCTCTATTAAAATAAGAAGTGTTCTCACACAGGCCTTATTTTATAGTTTCCTATTTGTGCCTTTTAGTTTTTGACCCATTAAAATTTCCTGGAGTACGCTGCCTTCTGCAAATATCTAGTATCTAGTCCTACCACACAGTGCTTTCATAAGAAATTCTTTAAAGCTGTTTATGTAACACCCTTGCATATTATCATTCAGCTATCTTGTCTTTTGATGTACATAATACGTTAGAAGCTGCTGAGTAAATAATTTCAGCTCTTTGAAGTGCTAGACTTATTTCCATTCTGCAGATGGAAATCACCGGAGCATAACAGACAAGCACTCAATTACAGCATGGCACTACATACAGTAGAAATTTGTGTGAGCAAGAACTGTGTTATCCTGCTTGTTCTTAGTGCAGTCAAGGTCTTGGGGCACACTCACAGCACTAGCAGTGGTATGCTGGTTAGACACATAGTGTGATGTGCAGAGAATACACCCACCCCACAGTCCCACTCCTATGTTTTATTATTATTTAGAATAATAATAATAATAGA